>CAUYRH010041929.1:0-10325 GCA_963574655.1 Perodicticus potto | reverse complement strand
TTGAGAGAATCATATGGTCTTTGTTTTCTAATTTGTTTATGTGCTGAATTATATTTACAAATTTACGTATATTGAACCCAAGTGGATAAAACCCACTTGGTCATTGTGTATAATTTGTTTGATGTGTTGCTGGATTCTGTTTGCTATGATCTTGTTGAATATATTCATTAGCAATATAGGTCTATAATTTTCTTTTCTTGTTGGGTCTTTTCCTGCTTTGGGGAGCAAGGTGATGTTTGCTTCATACAATGTGTTGGGTAGTATTCCTTCTTCTTCTATATTTTGAAAAAGGGTGAATAATATAGGTACTAGTTCCTCTTTAAAGATTTGGTAGAATTTTGACGTGAAGCCATCTGGTCCTGGGCTTTTCTTTTTAGGGAGATTTTGTATAGTTGATGCTATTTCGGAACTTGAGATAGGCCTGCTCAACATCTCTACATAATTCTGGCTAAATCTTGGAAGGTGGGGTGCTTCCAAGTATTGGTCAATTTCCTTCAGATTTTCATATTTCTGAGAATAATGTTTTTTATAATATTCATTAAGGATTTTTTGAATTGCTGAGGAGTCTGTTTTTATTTCATCATTGCCATTTCTGATTGATGAAATTAGAGATTTTACTCTTTTTTTCCTGGGTAGGTTAGCCAAAGGTTTATCTATTTTATTGATCTTTTCAAAAAAACAACATTTTGTTTTATTGATCTGTTGTATAATTCTTTTGTTTTCAATTTCATTTAATTCTGCTCTAATTTTGGTTATTTCTTTTCTTCTGCTGGGTTTGGGATTGGAATGTTCTTCCCTTTTCAGTTGCTTCAGATGTTCCTTTTTATCTTTCCTTTCTTTTTTTTTTTTTTTTTTTTGCTTCAGATGTTCCATTAAGTTGTTAGCTTCCTCTGTTTATGTTCTCTTGAGGAAGGCTTGCAGTGCTATAAATCTTCCTCTTCAGAATGGCTTTGTGGTATCCTAGAGGTTCTGATAATTCGTGTCTTGTCTTTTTGTTCAAAAATTTGGTAATTTCCTTCTTACTCTCCTCTATGATCCATCTATCATTCAGCATAAGGTTATGTAGCTTCCATGCTTTTGTATGAGTATGCAGATTCCTGTTGTTATTGAGTTCAACTTTTATTCCATCATGGCCCGAGAAGATGCAAGGAGTAATTTTTAATCTTTTAAATTTGCTAAGGACTTGTGACCTACAATATGACTGATTTTGGAGTATGTTCTGTGGGCTGATGAAAAGAATGTGTATTCAGTTTTCTTAGGGTAAAATGTTCTGTAGATATTTTAAATCCAAATGTTAAATGGTTAATTTTAAATCTAAAATTTCTGTGGTTAGCTTCTTATTGGAGGATCTATCCAACACTGCTAAAGGAGTGTTAAAATCTCCAACTATTATGGTGCTGGAGGAAACTAAGTTGATCATGTCTGTTAGAGTTTCTCTTATAAATTGAGGTGCATTCTGGTTGGCTGCATAACTATTAATAATTGAAATCTTATCATATTGAGTATTACCCTTGACAAATATGAAGTGTGCATCCTTATCCTTCCTTACTTTTGTTGGTCTAAAGTCTACTGTATCTGAGAATAAGATTGCAACACTTGCTTTTTTCTGCTTTCCATTTGCCTGGAATATAGATGACCACCCCGTCACTCTGAGTCTATATTGATCTTTTAAGTTAAGATGAGATTCTTGTATGCCACCAATATTTGGCCTGTGTTTTTGTATCCAGTCAGTCAACCTGTGCCTCTTTAGAGGACAATTTAAGCCATTCATATCAATTGAAAATATTGATAAGCCTGGTAGAATTTTGGGTATCAAGTTTTTCAAAAGTCCAATGGACATTTTTAATCCTTTTGCCACTATGGAAGTTGGTATTTGATCAAAAGTTTCTGAGTGAGTTTACTTTTGTGGTGGAGTATTGCTTTGGTCATTATGGAGGATAGGTCTGAGAATATCCTGGAAAGCTGCTTTAGTTATGGCAAATTTCTTCAACATGTGAATGTCATTGAAGTATTTAATTTTTCCATCATAAATGAAACTCAGTTTAGCTGGATACAGGATCCTGGGTTGAAAGTTATTTTGTTTTATGAGATTAAAAGTCAATGACTACCTTCTTCTAGCTTAATAGGTTTCAGCAGAGAGATCTGAAGTTATTCTAATATTCTTCCCCTTGTAGGTTATGGTTTTCTTATGTCTGGCTGCTTTCAGAATTTTCTCCTTCATATTAACTTTAGTGAAGTGAATAATGATGTGTCTGGTGGTTGTCTTATTCGGGTTGAGTCTTGTTGGTGTTCTGAAACTGTCTGCTATCTCAATTTCAGAATCTCTTGGCATGTCTGGAAAGTTCTCCTTCATAATCTCATGAAAAAGGGTCTCTGTCCTTTGCAAAGCAACTTTGTCACCTTCAGGAATTCCTATAAAGCAAATATTAGTTTTCTTTGAATTATCCCAAAGCTCTTTGAGAGAATGATCCATTTTTGTTCACCATTTTCCTTCCTCTTTGAGAATTTGGGAGCTTTGAAAAGCTTAGTCTTCAATGTCAGAAATCCTTTCTTCCACTTGCTCCATTCTAACTGAGGGATTCTAATGTATTTCTCAGATTTTTGAGGGTGGCAAATTCTTGTCTCAGTGTGTCAAAATCTTTGGTGATTTTGTCTTTGAATTCACTGAATTCTTGAGACAACTTTTGAATGGCTCCTTGAATTTCCTTTTTTTTTTTCTTTGTAGAGTCTCACTTTATTGTCCTCGGTAGAGTGCTGTGGCATTACACAGCTCACAGCATCCTCCATCTCCTGGGCTTAGGCGATTCTCTTGCCTCAGTCTCCTGAGTAGCTGGGACTACAGAAGCCTGCCACAACGCCCAGCTATTTTTCTGTGTTTTGCAGTTCAGCTGAGGCCGGGTTTGATCCCGCCATGTTCGGTATGTGGGGCCAGTGCCCTACTTGATGAGCCACAGGTGCCGCCCCTGCTCCTTGAATATCTAATTCCAACTTTACCTCCATTCTATTAATCTTATTTGCAATCCAAATTGTGAATTTGATTTCTGACATCTCAGCCATTTGTCTATAAATGCGATCTTTAGTTGTGTCCACCATATCGTTCCCTGGGGGAGTTGATATACTCTGGTTATTCATGTTACTAGAGTTTTTCTACTGATTACACCCCATGATTATTTCACACTGTTTGGCTAGATGAGCAGATAAGGTGAAGTTGGGTTGGGGGGGGCTCCTGGAATAGTGACTAACCAGCCCTTTACCCAAGAGCTGTGACTGGTGTCTGTACCTTTTCCCCCTAGAGCTTTGCAAAGGAACCATACAGTGCTACGGCCTGAGACACTGGGGACTTACTTGGTGTGGTGGGTCTAAGTGGCTCCATCTTGTTTTCAGCTGGTCTCTGCCTACCCTAGTGAATTAGTTACTCTGGGTTGAAGTCTCAGCTGTGGAGAAATACCAGCAATTAAATACTCCACAGGCAATAACTGGAGAAGGAAAATCAAAACTCCCACAACCACACACCCATGGTACCACTTTGGACATTCCTCGGGTGATTGGTCCAGTCTGAGAGATAAGAATCAATTGTCCCAGACAGCACCCGGTCTCAAGTGAGGGAGTTCAAATGGTCTCTGGCAACTAGATAGCAGGGCTCTGCTATCAGCTCAAGTATGAGTCATTCTGGTGCTCTGTGGAGTCAGAAGGACCCCCCCCCCAGGAAATGAATTGGTCTGGGAAGGTTGATGCCTCCTTCCTCACCTTGCACCTCTGTCACACCCAGGCACTGGTAACCCCGCAGGGCTATGACACAGTTCTCTCCAATGAGCAGATGCTCCCGGAGTTTGAGCCTGCCTGAGTCACAGAGAGATCTTATGTCTCCTCAGCCAGGCCTCCGCACTCTGCCACCATTCAACAGGGGAAGCTCAGGCCTGACAACCTCGGGTAGTTAATGGAAGCTGGGGAAGTTCACTCAGTTCCAGCCCTGCCCTTGATTGATGTTGCTGACACTTATATTTGCGTAGAATTTGTGATTCTGTCCTGGCTGTATTCCCCTGCAGACCATGCAATGTTTGAGTTCACAGAAAATGCGACTCAGCCCTGGTCTGTGTTGCTGCCCAGAGCTGGTGTTTCTGTTTCCCCTGCAGTCTGTGTTGGCGTGGGTATGGCGCACAGTCACCTCAGAGTTCTAGCCTCGGCCTGGCTGTCTTTGTCTCAGCTATGATCCCTTGAGGGCCAGGTGTTTCTTAGGCTAACTAAGCAGTCCTGGCACAGCCCTGTCCTGGGAGTATGCTGTCTCTGCACATGTGTCTTCAATTCTCCATTCCCCTGTGCTCCACTCAGGCCGGTACTGCCTCAGGTACACCCTTTGCTCTCTGGGTCTGTGTTACAGTCCCAGATCTATTCTGCCAGTGTCTGCCACTGGAGAAGATGCCTGGCTTTCTCTGGTTGCCCAGAGAGATAGGGAGTGTCCTTCCAAAATATCCCCAGGGGTGTGAGCCCAATTGTTCCTGCTGCTGTCGCTGCTGCTCTGTGCTGGGGGGCACCGCCTTTCCCTTCTCCATACAGTTCCTTCAGTCCACCATTTTCTCCTCACCCCTGTGCCACAGAATCAGCACAGATGTTCCCAGCCCACACCCTGTCCACACCTCTCGAGAAAATGCCTAAGAATCTGGACTCCATGGGGGTCAGGCTTGCAAACCTCAGGGTGAGTGGAGGTGAGTGCTGGGAGTTTAGAATTGCAGGTAAAGAATATACCTTATACAGTTTTATGCCTGGCAGGAGAGTGCCATGGCACCCTAGTAGGGGAAGGAGGTCCGGTTTTTAAAGGGTCTCTCCCATGGGATAAAATGAGAGACGTTTGAACTCTGCTTGCTTGTTTGTAGAAAGTATACTGCTAGCTGTTCTCATGGGGGAGGGGACTCTCGTCCACTTGGCGATGGATTTTGTACCTTTTGTTTGTATCCTTGGGGTCTCAGCTCACGTCAGCAGGGGTGATGTGCGTTCTTCAACCTTCTCTCTTGGCCAAACCATCAGCTTACTTGCTAAACTTCTGTCCTTTAACTCTCCTTCTGGACAGGAGCCTCTGTTGAAAGCTTGCTCTAGTTGGCCATCTTGCCTCTGCCCCCCCAGTTTATTAGTAGTCTTAAAATGACCAGTCTACATTCCTGATGCAAGTTGCTGATAACAGAGGAAGCAATATAGAATATATTCTCAAAAAATTGCATTTATATGTTTTGATATGTCTTATGGCTTTTTGAAGAATCAGTTTAAGGGCTTGTCTTTCTTTTACTTGTCTTGGTGCTTCCCCAGGGCTGAGGTGATTTCTGAGTGGCATTTGTCAAAAGTGTTTGAAAGCAAAAATGTATTGGCTATTGCCACCTGGGGTAAAAGATTAATAGGTTGAGCAAGCAATAAATCTAAAAGCTTGAGAAAGAAGAGACTAGGGAAGGAGATACCTGGGATGCTAGGGCTTTGAGAAGCCCCTATACATTCCAGGGAATCTAGAAGGCTACATGTACATCCAGGGCTGAACGTATGCTTGGAAAAGACCTGATGAGACCCTAAACAATCATGTCTGGCTCAGGAACTAAAGGCTAAGGCAGAGTTGTAAACTACCTAGGTAAGCACTGAAAGAGTGCCCTAACATACAACCAATCTGCAAAGACAGAGAGAGGTTACTTTTTCTCTAAGTATTTAAGAAAATCTCTCTCAAATCACTAATTGACCACTAAGATAATGGAATGGAGACTTCAGTATTTATGACAAAGGACACAGTCTTCACAAAAATAGCTCAGAAAAGCCACAAAGTAAGCATAAGAGCACTAAAATAAACAGCAACGACAAACCCTAGGGAGGAGGGATGATCTGATTTCCAAAGTCACCACATTATAATATTCAAAATATCCAGTTTCAAAAAAAAAATATTGACATAAGCAAAGGAACTAGAAAGTATAGCCCACTCATGGGGGACAAAGAAATGACTATAAATTGACCATGAGGAAGTCTACACATTAGACATACTGTACTTTAAGTCAACGGTTTTAAATATACTCAAAGAACTAAAGAATCTCAGAACAATATCTCACCAAATAGATAATATCAATAAAGAAATGGAAACTAAAAGAACATTCTAGAGTGAAAAGTACAATAACTAAAATGAAAAGTTCTATAGAGGGATTTGATAGAAGATTCGAGAAGGGAGATGAAATAATCAGTGATCTTAAAGGTCAATTGAAATTATATACTTTGAGGAGCAGGGAGATAAAAAAGAATGGAGATAAAGAAGCAGACCTAAGAAAACTGTGGGACACCATCCAGCATACCAACATAACCATAATGAGAGTTTTAAAAGAACATACAAGGAAAAAGAAAAGAAAGGGGGGGGGGAGGCAAGATGGCTGACTGGAACCAACTTTCCACAGAGGCTCCCATCCATAAGGAGATTTAAAGGACAGAAGTTTAGCAGAAAGCCAATGGTTCAGATCTGAACCAAAAGAGGTTAAAGTAGGCACATCAACCCTGCTGAGGCGAGCTGAGGCCCCAAGGATACAAACAAAAGGTACAAAATCCATCACAAAGCAGACGGGAGTCCCCTCCCTCATGAGAACAGCTCATAGTACACTCCATACAAACAAGCAAGCAGAGTTCAAATATCCTCCCATATTATCCCACAGGAGAGTCCTTCTAAAACCAGACCTCCTTCCCCTACTAGGGTGCATGGCACTCTCCTGCCGGGCATCAAACTGTATAAAACTGTATATATTTTCTACCGGCAATTTTCAACTCCCAGAACTCCCCTCCACTCTCACAGTGAGGTCTGGAAGTCTGTCCCCCATGGAGTCCAGATTCTTGGGCATTTTCTCGAGGGCTGTGGACAGCACATGGGCTGTTGCTGCTCTGTGCTGATTCTCCAGCACAGGAGAAAGGAGAGGACGGTCAACTGAGGGGGAACCATACAGGAGTGGTGGTGCCCTGAGGCACAGAGCAGCAGCCGCAGCAGCGGGAACAATAGGGCTCACACCCCTGGAGATATTTTGAAAGGACACTCCCAGTCTCACTGAGCAACCAGAGGAAGCCAGGCATCTTCTCCAGTGGCAGCCACTGGCAGAACAGATCTGGGATGGAAATGCAGGCCCTGGGAGTAAAGGGTACGTCTGAGGGAGTACCGGCCTGGGCGAAGCGCAGGGACTAGAATACGCATGTGCAGAGACAGCAGACTCCCAGGGATGGGGCTGACCCAGAGGACTGCTTCACTGAGCCTCAGACGCACTTAGCTCTCAGATGCTCATAGCTGAGACAAAGACAGGCAGTCAGAGGCTGGAACTGACAGCTGAGTGCCGAGCTTTGACTGCTTTCACCCCAACACAAACAGCAATGGAGACCAGGCAGTGGCATAGACGGGGCTGAGTTGCTCAAACAGCGTCTGATCCACATGGGAATATAGCCAGGACAGAAATAAATTCTGCAAAGTTGTTCTGTTCTGTCAGCAACATCAATCAGGGCCAGGGCTGGAACTGAGTGAACCACCCCAGCCCCCATTAAGCACCCGAAGTTGTCAGGCCTCACCTCTCCCTGCTGGATAGTGGCAGAGAGTGGTAGTCTGGCTGAGGAAACAGATCTCCTGGTGACTCAGGCAGGTGCAAATGGCTAGAGCATCTGCTCATTGGAGGGAACTGGATCACAGCCCTTCGGGGTTACCAAAATTCTACCAGGCTTATCAATATTTTCAATTGATATGAATGGCTTAAATTGTCCTCTAAAGAGGCACGGGTTGACTGACTGGATACAAAAACACAGGCCAGATATTGGCGGCATACAAGAATCTCATCTTACCTTAAAAGATCAATATAGACTCAGAGTGAAGGGGTGGTCATCTATATTCCAGGAAAATGGAAAGCAGAAAAAAGCAAGTGTTGCAATCTTATTCACAGATACAATAGGTTTTAAACCAACAAAAGTAAGGAAGGATAAGGATGCACACTTCATATTTGTTAAGGATAATACTCAATATGATGAGATTTCAATTATTAATAGTTATGCATCCAACCAGAATGCACTCAATTTATAAGCAAAACTCTAACAGACATGAGCAACTTGATTTCATCCAGCACCATAGAGGTCAGAGATTTTAACACTCCTTTAGCAGTGTTGGATAGATCCTCCAATAAGAAGCTAACCACTGAAATCTTAGATTTAAACTTAACCATTCAACATTTGGATTTTACAGACATCTACAGAACATTTCATCCTAACAAAACTGAATACACGTTATTCTCATCAGCCCACAGAACATACTCCAAAATCAATTATATCTTAGGTCACAAGTCTAACCTCAGCAAATTTAAAAGAATAGAAATTATTCCTTGCATCTTCTCAGACCATCATGGAATAAAAGTTGAACTCAGAGGGGAGGAGCAAGATGGTCGACTGGAAGCAGCTTCTGACAGAGGCTCCTGTCCAAAAGGAAAGATAACCATCAGAAACTGCCCAATTGAGCTGAAGACTGAGAGCCCAGCTGAGAGAGAGAGAAGTGATAGCCACAGGTCACGTCTGAGACAAGCTGCTACATCCAGAAACCAAGCTTCAGGCAGAAAAACTGAAGGAAAGTTTTCTGCCATTCTGAACTTCCAGGACACCCTTTCCCCCTTACCTGACACGCCAGAAGCCTGACCTCTGCTGAAACTGAGGGAGGAGGACTTGAGCAGAACCTACTCTCCCTATCTGCCAGATCAGGCGGCCTGCGAGGTAAGAGACCGGGGCCCCACCAAGCCCCAACCAGCCCCCAGGCCAAGAACACTGCTGGGACCCTCACATGGCTCCGATCTGTGCCCCACTGGGCCTCATCCTGCCGCCTGCAGCAGCCAGGAAATCTGCCAGGACCCCCACCAGGCCTTGACCTGCGCCACCTGTGGCCAGGAACTCCACTGGGACTTCCGCGCCCCCTGATTTGTACCCTGCTGGGCCTTAGTCCACTGCCAGCATGCGGCTAGGAAGTCCGCAGGGACTCTCCCATGGTGCCGATCTGTGCCCTGCCAGGCCTCAGTCTGCCACCCACGAGACCCCTGCCCATCCGTGCTCCAGGCCTGCCGCCCACAGTGGCCAGGAAATCCACTCTGCTGTGACCCCCGTGTAGCCCCAATTGGCACCATGCCAGGCCTTGACCTGCTGCCAGCAGCAGCCAGGAAGTCCTCCAGGGGTGATTTGTGCCCAGCCCAGCCTTGGCCTGCTGCCCACCAGGACCCTCGCATGGCTCTGGTCCGTGCCCCAGGCCCGCCATCCACAGCGGCCAGGAACTCCACATTACCTGGACCCCTGGCAGCCCCAATTGGCACCACGCTGGGGCTTGACCCACTGCCAACACCAGCCAGGAAGTTTACTGGGACTCCCTGCCAGGGCGATCTGTGCCCTGACTGGCCTCAGCCTGCCGCCCGCCAGGACCACCGCGTGGCTCTGATCCCTGCCCTCCAGGACTCAGCCCTCTGCTTGCAGCAGCCAGGGACTCTGCCGGGCCTTAGCTCACTGCCTGGCCTGCTGTGGCCAGGGACCCAGCTGGGACTCCCACGCTGGGCCTTCGCCTGCCGCACACACCAGCCAGGGGCTCCGCCAGGAATCTGCTAAACCTCCGCCTGCCTGCCTTGGCCTGGAACTCTGGGAGCCACACAACCTGTCTGCTCCCCTACCCTCTCTGCTTCCGCACCGGCCCCGCCTGTCTGGCCTGAAACCTAGGAGGCTGCATGACCCGTGCCCTCCCTCTGGAGCCCTTCTCCCAGAGACTGCTGGAGGCACAGGCTCCCTTTGCAAAGGCCACTGGGTGCCCCATCCCACACCCTGCTGCTTGATCTGGGTGTGCCACACTCCAGAGCTGCTCCTGCAGCCAGAACTCCCTAGGTGGGGCAGTCCCAGAGGAGCTACACAGGGTCACTCCCCACAAAGATCCAGTAACAACAGAGTGATCCTGTAGGGGTCTGATCTGGGAGAGACACCTCCCCAACTCTGAGGACAGTCATAGGCAACAGTGAAAAATAATCATGAGGCGGAATCAACAGAAAAACTCTGGCAATATGAATAATCAGAGTAGATCAACTCTGCCAAGGAAAAACAAGGTAGATACAGCACAAGATCCCTTGCATAAGCAAATGGCTGAGATGTCAGAAGTTCAGTTCAGAGTCTGGTTAGCAAATAAGATCAGCGCAATGGAGGAAAAGATGGAATTAGAATTTCAAGCAGTAATCCAAAAGATGACCCAAAAGATGTCTCAAGAACTGAACGAATTCAAAGGCAAAATGACCAAAGATTTTGACACATTGAGACAAGAAGTTGTAGCCCTCAGAGATCTG
>CAUYRH010041928.1:0-39114 GCA_963574655.1 Perodicticus potto | reverse complement strand
ACAACAATGACGGCTGCAACCAAAAAATGGCCGGGCGTTGTGGTGGGCGCCTATAGTCCCAGCTACTTGGGAGGCAGAGGCAAGAGACTCACTTGAGCCCAGGAATTGGAGGTTGCTGTGAGCTGTGATGCCACGGCACTCTCTCCAGGGTGACAGCTTGAGGCTCTGTCTCAAAAAAAAAAAAAAAAAAAAAAAACACAGACAGTAACAGAGATTGGACTTCAGATGAAGCTGTTTTGTTAGTAGTGAAATAAATTACATTTCTGCTAAACTCACACCAGATTCAGGAAAAAGTGCATGTGTCAATTAGAAAAGGACCTGGGGCTGAATTAGTGCACTGAGCAGAATCTGAAAACGGTAAAGCACTAAGTAAATACTTACACAGATTTTAAATTTTAGATGCATTGTATTTATCTTTATATCTTGCGAAAAAAATCATTACCTGTGGTCAAAATAGGATTCAACCATTAGGTTGATTTGGGTTCTGTTAACATGATTCCAGATACATGAATAAAGCCTAGGAAAAAAATCAGTTAATTATCTCGAGATTTATAAACACCTAGATGTCTGGCACTATTTAGAAGACTTATTTGTGTTCAATTGTTATTCAAATATTGGCTTCCTAAAGCCCCTGGAATTGTTTTTTAATCTCCTGTGCCTCAAAAATAGAGTCAATCACCAAGCAATTTTCATTCTATTTTTCACATAGAAGCATCATACACGTGTCCCCCTAACTTCAATTCCCCATGACTGCCACACTAAGATCTGCTGAGGAATAATCGTGTGCCAGAAACTGCAGAGGTATTTACTTAGATTATCTCTCGTCCTCACAACCGCCCTGCAAAGCAAGGTCCGTTACCTCATTCTACACATTCAGCAAAGGAGGCTCAGAAAAGCTTATTGGAATACCAACAAAACTCCAAGACAACACAGGTTTGTGTGGTTCCAGACTCACTTTCATTCTTTTTCTATTCTATTTTCATTCTATTTCATTCTGCTGGTACACAGCACAAACTCTTCCATCACACCCGGCATAAACCCTCTTTCACCAGAACTGGATTATTTCAACGGCTTCCTAAGTGGATCTCCCTGACTCACATCTCAGCGTCGGTCAATCCACTATAATACTTTTAATCCTTTGCATATCCCTTTTCTGTGATCCCTCAGACACAAGAGACAAGAGTCTCACAAGGTAGTTTACTCATTTAAGAAAGGCAGAAGGGTGGAGAAAAACTCTTTATTATGAAATTTATAGAATTAGATTGCATAATACTTATTTCTTAGAATTTATAGAGACTTGGTCAGTATGTGGCCAATATTTGTGATGTTCCATGTGGACTTTAAAAGTATAAATGTACCTGTGTACAAAGGATGCCAAATATATATATATATATATACACATTTTAAGAAAGGAAAAAAGCTGTATTAAAATTGTAATACTCAATATATACTGATAACAAAAGATGAATACAAGTCACATTGAACAGAAGTCAAATGTTACTTAAGTATTACAAATTTAATATAGTTTTCTCTTTCTTCAAATGTGTATACCCTTTTTTTTGACACCCTCCACTTTTAAGATCAACCTTCCGATTCCATTGTCCCAATATTCTATCCAGATTCCTCCTCTGCTTTCGTGTCTCTTTTCTGAACTCTTAGTGTTTCATTGCTGCTACTGTTGCTCTTTTTGATTAATTCTGCCGATCCCCATCTCCTGACTCCATTCCAGAAGCAACTTTTGTAATAGCAGCTTAAGGCCCCTGCCTTGCAATGAGAGTGAGGATATTACAGGACATGTTATCAAACCAGCTGTTAAACTGTTTTAGTTCTGGGTCGTCTAGGCCATCTCTGTTATCTATAGGTTAAGACAGTGGTTTGGCAGCCTTTCCAGCCTATTCTATAAATGGGGGCAGGAAGAAGGGATAAAGTACCCTTTGAGATCTGAAGCCCTTGTCAAGCCCTAGTGTCCAGTCATGAACTGCTACCCCTTCTTCTGAACAATTTTGGGATCTGGGCTTACTAGGGTCATTGCCTACTTATGGTCCCAGACTCCAGAAGAGTCCTTACTTCCACTCCTCACGCCATTGCATTTATATTTCAGTTCTAGTCTTTAGGGATATTATCATTTTTAAGCCTGCCTATCTTTATTTAATTTTCTCCTTTCATATCTTATCTTCTTTGATTATGGTTGGGAGCAAAAAGACTGTATGAAAATGCATACTCCCTTGACCAAAAGTTGGAACATTGTACTTAACCATATTATTCTATTTTCAATATCTATTAAATTCAATATGTGTTGTAATTTATCTGCTTGAGCATTTCAGTAAAAAAAGCCTTTTGTAATAACCAAGCCCCCTGCCCCTGCACCAAGTCCCCTACCCCTGCTACTAATCCCCCAACCCATAGATTTAAAGAATATAACAAACCCTTTACCCTTCAAAGGGGAAGTGGTTTGTATTTTAGCCCCAGCCCCCACAAGGGCGGAGGAGCTAAATTCTGGGAGAAGAGATAAGCTTGTGGAAGGAAGGGAGGGGTATATTCTAAAGAAAGCCCCTGGTGCAATACCCCCTGGTGGAAAGTCCCGAGTTCCTTGGAAACTTACCCAACTCTTATGCCGGTACTTTGTACCCCTGAACTATGTATGAACCATGTACCTTATGTCCCATGAAGTAATGAACTTGTGATGTATCTTGTGATTTATGAACCAATATGTACCCTCCACCTTGCAACCCTGCCTTAACTGCTATAATTGGCTTCTGTATTGCGCTAGCTTGCTTTGCTGACTATGCAAGAAAAATAGTATAAAAGAACTGCCCGCCTGGCATTCGGGGCTGCATGCCTTTATGGTATCAGCCCCCTGCAGGTGTAATAAATGTTATCAATTATTGCATCAAAGTGGGGTCCAACTTTCTATCTCCGTGACTTGGTTTACTTCACTTTACTGATGAATTGACGAGGAAGCTGCATTCACATGAAAGGAAAAAAGTCACCCTGATGCTCAGGATATGGATGTGACTGGAAAAACTCTAGGTGGCTTTCCTCCATGCACCGCTTTGTGGCTTCCCACATAGAAAGCCTCCCCAATCGGGGCAAATTCATGCTGGAATGCATTTTCAAACAGCTCCTTCTCCTGTCCGAGAAGGGCCAGGTGAGGACTGTGAGTCTCAGTGATCTTCCAGAGCTCTGCAAACTCAACGACTTCCTCCACCTCTATAATTCCATGGGCCTGTTGTTAAGGAACAAAATTCAGGTGGTAGTCATGGTATCTCCATTCCTCTCAAGGCTAGAGTCAATAACACAGGGGAAAGAATGTGCTTTTGAAAACGGTAAAACTGAAAATGCTGTCAAAAATAAGAACAATGTGTTAAGATCACAATCGGCTTTATGAAATCTGGAACTGCTGCCAGGGGCAAAGAGAATGGGTCAAAACTGTGTCTCTGTTGGTAAAAATGAATACATCAAATCAACGAATTGAGCTACAGATGGTTTCTTTACAAATTTTAAGTCTGCCTTTTAATCCATGATGCCATTGTTTTTTAAACTAACCTATGTTTTCCAAAGTCAATAATCTTGGGAATGCTAAGTATACTTTCAATATAAGCACCAAACGCAAGCACAAGTTTAAAAACAAAATTTTAGATAAACAACTCACAGGTATGACAAATAAGTTTGCAAATCCATCCTAGGAAAGCGTTACATACCTCATTGCTGAATATCATTACAGTCACTTTTCAAGTACTCCCCTTAAGAAGCTATGCACACCTGCCAGTGCCCAGTCCACCCTTCAAAGCAATTCTGGAACTCTTTTTCTGGAATGGTTATCAGAGCTGTTGTCATATTACCCTTGATATCCTGAATGTCATCAAAATATCTTCCTTTCAATATTTCCTTTATCTTCAGGTAAAGAAAAAAGTCATTGAGGGCCTGATCAGGTAAGTAGGAAAGGTGTTCTAATACAGTTATTTGTTTACTGACTAAAAACTCCCTCATAGACAGTGTGCCTTGTGAGCTGGTGCATTGTCGTGATACAAGAGCCAAGAGTTATTGGGGAAAGTTCAGGTCATTTTCATCTAACTTTTTTACACAGCCTTTTCAGAACTTCCCAATAGTATATTTGGTTAACTATCTGGCCACTTGGCCCAAATTCATAATAAACAATCCCTCTGATATCTAAAAAGGTTAGCAACGTCATTTTGACTCTTGATTTGGACTGAGGGAACAATTTTGGTGGTAGAGAATTGGCTGACTTCCATAGTGCATTTTGATGGTTTGTTTCAGGGTTGTATTGGTACACTCATGTTTCATCACCAGTGATAACACAGCCCAAAACATCGTCTTGTCTCTCCAAAAGTTCTTGGCAAACTTTGACTCTCTTTTGCTTTTGTTCATCAGTGAACTCCTTGCACAATGATAGTTCTGATGGTCATTCCAGAAAAAGAGTTCAAAGTTACCTCAAAGGATGGACTAGGAGCTGGTGCCAGTTGCATAGCTTCCCAAGAGGACTCCTTTGAAGATGGCCAAGGCAATATTCAGCAATAAGATACATAGCACTTTTTCTGGGATGAGTTCATGAACTTAATTGTCTGACCTTTGTATTTCCCCAACATTTGATGAATGTCTAATGAATAAAGCCTTAGGCAAGAAAAGCAAGATATTCTATAAAGTTAACTTTTTAGTGTAGATTGAAAAATGGTCTTGTAAATGTGATTTTGGGAAGAAACGATGAGGTAAAATGTCTGTAAGGAAAAAAGCCAAAGAAAATAAAGTTGTAGTGAAAATTTTATGTGTGTGCAGAACTTTGTATTTTCTGGTTTGATAAAAACACAGATAGGAGAAAAGCTTCTCCATTTGCAACACATACCTCCATTAGGAAAGAAGTGTATGCATCCTATCATCCTTCGATAAACTGGACACAAAACTTCCAAAGTGTTTTAAACATGGTTTTTATTTTAATAATTATTATGGTCTAATTTTTTTAGCAGATTCTAGCTAATTCTGTATAGAGTACACTCAGTAGATTTTCATTTTGGTGCTTGTATTAAACATCCAGTTCCTGTTTTATTAGAAGAACCCTCCAACTATGCTTGTCTCTGGAGAGTAATTTCATTTAATTAAAAAAATACCAACAACTATCTGCCTTATAATATCTCTTCTATAAAGTTAGTTTTCCTGACTTGTATATTCCCTTCATCTCAGTTTTTCAAGCAATTGTTTCATTTGGTTGTTTCTTTGTTTGTTTAAACCTTTACTTCTTGGGGACACATAATTGGAGGCCTGATGGAGGCAGCCAATGCAAACCCTCCTCTGAAGCTTATATAGTACATATATAACAGGTTGGGCAGATGAGGCAAGTTACAGTTGTGTGATGTCATCTATAGTAAGTGGTAGCATGCCTCATTTTAAATAAACTCTCAGCTTTACCCATCAGAACAAAATGGTCATTATTTTTTGATTAGGTGACAATGAATTCTTCCCAGAGTTAACCAAAACACAACCTGTCTTTCCAGGCTCATCATTTTCTTCCTTTAAAATAATTCCCTCTGCCATTCCTTTGGCTTAATTCTTAGTTCTTCCATCTAGACAAAATGTCTAAGCTTTATGAATGCACTGTGGGCTTCATGGAACAAGGCCTGCAAGATCAGATACTAAACGTTTCACATTTAAATTACGTCCAGTCCACACTTGTTGTAAGTGAATGATGGCTGGTGGTGAATTTTAACATGTACCACTTCCTATGAAGGCAGAAGAGGCTTCAAGGATGACTGATGAGTAACACAAGCCAAACCTTCAGCAGCCTGGACATCTCTAAAATGATCATGCTCTATGCCTCTTTGCTCTGGGACATGTGGTTGGAAGAATAGTCCCAAATGTCCACCTTCGTATGCCTGAAACCTGTGTAAGCATGAATTGACATGGCAAAGCGGATTAAGGCTGCAATGAAATTAAGATTGCTAATCAGCTGACTTTGAGATGGGGAAATAATTCTGGATTGTCCCAGGTGGGACCAACATAATCATGAACTCTTTAAATATTGGTAGGAGGTAAGACTTGGAAGAAAGCTGCAAGCCAAAGAATGTAGGCAACTTCTAGAAACTGGAAAAGGCACAAAAATGTGTTCTTTACAACCTCCAGAAAGACCTGCTGACACCTTGATTCTAACCCGTAAGGAATCATTTCAGATTTCTAGACTACAGAACTGTAAGATAAAAATTAGTGTTGTTTTAAAACTTAAGTTTGTGATAATGTGTTACGGGAGCAATAGGACATTTTAAAATAAGTCCATTTCCAAGTGGAAACTTGCCACTGCCTAATTGTTAAACATGTCTTAATAATGTTACTTGGAGGAATAATGCTGACTTTACTTTTCATTAAAGACTAATTGTAAAAGGCTTTCAAAAAAAGGACATCTGTCAGGTACAGAAACAAGAAGACACATTGGCTTAAAAGAACCCACATAGCAAAGACAATATCTGGCACAAAGAAGCTCCTCAATAGGTGAGTTTTGAATGAAAGAAAAGATAACACTGCTGTTGGTGACTTTAGCTCAATTTTTCTATAATATATAGTGCATTAACAGATGTTAGTCATTCAACATTAAATACTTGGTGAGCAAATACTTGGTGTTGGGCTTTGTTCCGGTGATGAAAACAACATACCGGCTCAGAAAGGAAGCTGTTTCTGTAATTAGAACATTCACTGGAAAAGGAGGCTGAAATTGTGATGGCCCTTAAATCATAAGTCAATTGTAGCGGCCTACAGAGGGATAGAGAAGGTGTCCTACCAGGGAAACACCTTAAGCAAGTACTCAAATTTAAATATGTGTAACATTTCTTCAGCACAGGCATAGGGTAGGGGTGGAGCAGAAATAGTAGCACCAAGTGCAGCATCATGTAGGGAAATAAGGCAATCCAGAAGGGTGGGCAATGACTGTTCACCATTTGCACCCCAGGGCCTATACCAAGTGAGTACTTTATAAATATTGGTAAATAATACCTGAAAACACCAAAAGAATAAGAAATGAAAAGTAGTCTTGAGGCATTTTAGAGAAGGTCTTCAATGTCATGTTAAGAAAGTAGGAATATCATACAGGTAAAAGCAAGATATTAATGAAAGGTTTCAAATGATAAAATTACACAATGAAATCAGAGTTTTAGATAAATCTGGTAATGATGTGAAGGTCTTATGGGAAGAGAAACGAATGGCATAGCTTCATTACTTTGGGCCTGCAATGTTGCTGTTGCCTCCACATCCTCTCTGAACCCAAAGTATTAAAAGGAAAGATGCTATCCCACATCAATTCAAAGTACGCCCACCTTCCTCTGGCCACAAGGAAGCTTTATTGGTGGGACCTCCAGATCTCTCAGTGTTTCTGCCAAGATCTCCTTCCTTCCTCCCCTCAGATGCCCACAGTTTCATCACTTTCATCTTTACTATGACCATCATGACCTTCATGCCTGTTCATGTCAGTCTTGTCCTCTACCTAACTTCAGCCATCCATTCTCAAAATCAATTACTTAGTTATTTATTCACTTAAGTGCATAATTCATTTAAACTCTAAACACTCCATAATCTTTATGACATGTGTCCCATTTTCTGATCACTATCCTCTAACTTAACATCTCACCTCCATTGCTGTCCCAACTCTAACATTCATTGACATCACTAAGAACTTTAGTATATTAATCCTACAAACTCTTTATGTATTTCTCCACTTATTATATATATACCTCCAATAGTTTAGCCCAGAAACATCAGAATCACATTTGAACTTTACCTTTCTCTCGAACCTCATATACAATTAATTAAAAAATATCTACATATCCAGAGACAAAATAAATTCAGAACCCATCGAATTAGTACCTGCACCACTCCAATCTAAGTCAACACATATCCTCCCCAGATTGTTTTGATAATCTCCCACCTACATTTCTGGAAAAGTAATTGCTTCCCATCACCAACCCAGCAGCCAGATGGATTATTTGAAATGTAAATCAGAGCACATTATTCCTTTGCTCAAAACCCTCCAATAGCTTCCTATTTGAGTCCAAATATAGCCAAAGTCATTTCAGTAGTCATCAAGGTCTGAAATGATTTGGTCCCTTCTTACTAGTGTGACATCTTCTAATACTCTCCTCTATCCATTTGGGTCACGCTGCACCCTTGCTCTTAGTAAGGCATGGCAGTCATACTCCTGCATCAGGGACTTTACATTTGCTGTCCCTTCTTTTTGGAGCATGCTACTTGGTGAAAATCTGCATAGTTTGTTTCCTCACTGGTCATGTATAAATGGTTTTCAGAGATAGATAGATAGATAGATATAAAACTGTTTGTTGTTTATTCTTACTAGGGCATTTTGCCTTTTTGCTCACTCCCATATTCCCAGCACCTAGAATAAGATCTGTCACAAACCAGATAGCTACTAAATATTTGTTAAGTAAGTAATGTTGTTCACAGGGATGTGAAGGTGAAAGAAAAAATAACTCAGACAAAGGTCATAGCAACCAAGAGTATCAAAACAATGACTAGTAGCTACTACCTTGTTCCCAAAAGACCAAAGTCACTAAAACAAGGCTCCAAAAAGAATCTTACTGTTTGCGAAACCACCTGGTTCATAACAATTCCTCCTCTCAAAATTCCCTCACATGCCTTGCCATTCATATTATGTTAAATTACCACCCATTGGTTCTTCCAAGAAAATAACAATATTCCAATAACTTACGAGGCTATTTCCTGGAGTATGATTTGGAAAGTTTGTTTTTTCTTACAAGTGAAAACATGGAGCGCTCGTACTTTAATGGAGATTTCAGGCCTTGCCTTCTCAGTGAAGTGCTTAGGAACACAGTGATCTGAGAGCAAACAAAAGCACAGACCAAATGCTGCCATCTGGCACTTCCCACCATAAAGAAGGAGCACGCTGCCTAGTAGGCCTCTTTAGATTCTGGAAGCATCCATTCCAACATTGAGAAGATTATTCCAACATACTGTGTGCCATGGAAGCTGCCAGCTGTGGGTGTCAGGAAGGAGATCCCATCTGAAGTGCAAGAAGCCCCAGTCTTTTCAACAGAGACCCTTTGTAATTAGAGATCTGTGATGGGAAAACTCCATGGAGTTAGATTCTAAATAGGACAAAAAAATGATTTCCATGTCTTCTGACAACACCACATTTTTCAAATGTCCAGGTATTTTTCTCTTAACATGAGTCATGTAGATTTAGTCCAAGAATATATCAACCACCTCTACTTTAAAAGTTTTCATTCATTGGACTTTTATTAAAAACTCTGTGAGAAAGGCTCTTTGAAAACGTCCTTAAATATAAGAAATCCATAGTCAGACTTTTAACATGAGGTCCAGAAATTTTATAAATGTCTTTGAAAGGTATAATAAAATTTGGACCTAGTACAGATTCCATTTTAATTTCAATTCGATTGGGGCTTTCCATCATTGCAGCATTTTCAGCTGGACTTGGGATTCTCGAGTTACTTCTTTTCAGAAGTTGTTGTCCAACGCCTTGACCTTTTTATTTAGTGCCAAGTGTTCTCCAGTGAATTCTACTGACTTAGATTTAGTGCTGTCCTCAGGCCATTTGCGAGAAGTTCATTCTTTCTTACAGTTTAAAAATCTCCAGACAATGTTGTTGTTATTGTCGTTGGCATAAGCTCCACAATCTAAGCGACCTAACTTTCTTTCTAAACCTTAAATTTTGTGAAAAAGCTTATTTAAGCTAAAAATAACTATAATGCCTAAAGGCAGATAATATATTTCTCTACTGACCTCTTCCTTGGAGGAAAAGAAGTATGAATTGGGTGAGCTCCTCTACAACATTAATAATAATCATAACATAAAGAGATCCTTCAAGATTATCCGTTCTGGAGATTTTCCTCTTTGATTGCATAAAGTTGAAACCAACTAAGTAAAGTGGGGACTTGTTCTACCCATGTTAAGATTTACCCAATCATGACAGAATGACTGACTGCCTAATCCATAAAAGATGAAAGGCAACTCCATGCCTTGTCACACAAAGGGATCACATTTCTGTCCTTATCTGGGCTCTCAGAAAGGAAAATAACACAAGAGGCCTGTAGTGAGTGTGGCTTCGACTGACTTGAAAGGAAAGAGTTCTGTGATCAGAGATAGAAAGTCAGGTCAAAATTTTACAAACAAGAAAACTCAGACGTTCATGGTAATTAGCACAATTCAGAAGATACACTGACAACAATCTTGCCCAGGAAACAATAAACAGGGTGAAGGTGATAATGTTTCAGCTAAGAGGATTAAAACTGTGGATTCCTAAAGGAATTGTCTAGACAAAACCTGCTCAGGACTACTTATTTTAATTATTCAAAGCCAAAAGCACAAGTTATTGGCTGCCAAAAAGATAAAGGCAGAATATTCAGTGGTAATGTAGACTTTTTTTTTTGAATACATGTATTTTATTATTCTTCATTACATTATTTCCCCACCCCCACCCCTCTGTGGTAAGACAGAATTGATTTACAGAAAAGAATACAGAAAACACCAAAGCTCCTGGTACAGGGAGAGATTTCAAGTGGGGAGAGAGAAGCTCTCTCCGTTCCTCTCCCGGTCTTTCCCCGTCTCCTACTCTAGGCCTCAGGGCATATATAGGTTCAAACTAGGTTCTAAAACCCATCACCAAGTTCTCACGCTACCGGCAGTCTGTTCCTAGGCCAGTGTTTAGCAAGCCAGGGAGCTATCCTTTATGTATATAAAAAAGTGGGATTATATCAGCGCTTCCTGACATATTTTGCAATAACATATCCCCTCAGGAATCTTTTTAGACATTTTTGTTTTCCTAATGGCCTCCCAAGAAAACTTTAGTATCACAGATGTGGAGTTTATGTGTTTAGATTTTTCTGCCCTTCTCCCCGAACTAATTTGTACCAATTTGTGGGGGATGGTGTTGCCCTCAGTGAAAAACTCTTGGGTCACATATGTACGTATATCTTGATGGATCATCTCTGGAAGAATCTATAAGAAAATGAGAAAAATTCTGGTCCAGGAGGGTCAGAAGTGGGACACTTCTCAGGGTGTTATTGCTTTCTATAAGAAATGAGGAGAAAATAAAGAAAGGTCTCTGAGTTGCCGAGATAAATAACTGTCTTGCGAAGGGGGATGAAGCCCCACAAGAGTGCACCTGCTGAGCTCCCCTCAGTTGTCCCGGGCTGGCTGTGTTTCAGGTGTGCTAATGAGGCCTCCAAGTCTCCAGGAAGTCCTGGGTTGGAGGAGGGCAGCCATTGCTCATATCTCGGAGGACGGTTTGTTTGTCATGCTTCAGTGGCTCCCGTGATAGCCTCTTCTCCCTCTTTCGATGTAAGATGCTTTCAGGATTCTGTATTCTCCACAAACAACTCCAAATTGGAAGAAGATTTTTTTTAATGAGTTCATTAACTCTTTGCTACAATATACCTTACCTGCCTTCATCCTTTCTGGAACTCAGAAATCTTTGAGGTTATTACAATGAAACACACTCCCCACTTATTCTTTATTTCCTAACAAATGAAATCTCTGCTGGGTCCAACCGCGCATTTTATTAATTTTTTTTTTATTGTTGGGGATTCATTGAGGGTACAAGAAACCATGTTACATTGGTTGCATTTGTTGGGTAAAGTCCCTCTTACAATCGTGTTTTGCCCCCAAAAGGTGTGGCACACACCAAGGCCCCAAGACCCCACCCCCCTTGTTCCTTCCCTCTCTCTGCTCTTCCTTTCCTCACCCCTCCCTCATTCTTTCTCTCTCTGCTCTCCCCTTCCCTCACCCCCACCGTGTCATTAACTGTCATTAATTGTCCTCATATCAAACTTGAGTACATGGGATTCAGGCTTCTCCATTCTTGTGATGCTTTACTAAGAATAATGTGTTCCACTTCCATCCAGGTTAATGCAAAGGCTGTAAAGTCTCTATTTTTTTTAATGGCTGAATAGTATTCCATAGTGTACATACACCATAGTTTGTTAATCCATTCCTGGATTAGTGGGCATTTAGGTTGTTTCCACATTTTGGCGGTGGTAAACTGAGCTGCTTAATCATTGATTTTGGGAAAGTAGAGTAGATGGATTCTGGCTCTCCAACTTGAATAAGACTTAAACAGCCCATACTAGGTCACCTCATGTAATTTTTTCCAACTTTGCCTTTTTTGAACTTGGGATTTACAGTGGCTGCCATTATTCTTGTGCACCATAATTAACCCCATTAGCCAAAGTGTACTACAGAAATGTGGCTGATTGTGATTCTGCAGATAGTATTAAATTCTAAGTTAGATGATCTAGATAATACCCTTTTATATAAGTCTTATGCTAGAATAAGCCTAATTTCCATAATTGTTTCATTCACATATCCCCACTGGATATAAAATACAAGGCTAATATGTTTGTGACAAAAATCTCCCATAAATTGTTTCTCCAAGATAATTAAGTTAATACATGTTAGTGTGCTTTCCACAAGTTAGCAAAAGAGTTCCAATATAGGAGAGTAGTAGCACAGAGATTACAGGTATCTGGAAAGTAGCTCTGAAAAAGAATTAAGGAACTGCATGAGAGAGACATTGACCCTTGTTTTTATGTGTTCTTGACTTGTTCTCTGTTGGAGAAAACTGGAGTCATAGTGCACTTTAAAAATCAATGAAAAAAAGGCTTAGGATAATTTTAAAATTTTGTTGAATTAAGAAAGCGTATATAAAGGCTGGTACAATAAGAGTCTAAGATTAATTTCAAAGAGTAATTGTCAAAAAATACAAGAGTAAAAAATAGGTTAGAGTGACTCTTAGGAAATATGGCTTGGATAAAAATATCTATCTATCTCCATAAATCAAAAATTCTTACACGAAATAAAACCTCAAGCAGAGAAAAAGTTGGGGCTCTGCCAGGATGTTTTTGTTCATCTTGAGTCAGGATGCAGGCAGCAGGATATTGCAGGGAACGTTCTGACTTGATTAAGAACTAGGAGAACATCTAATCCAAGAAGGATGTGGGAGGACCCACCAAGGGGAGATGGCAGCAAAACTCCAGGGAAAACATGAGCCACAGACAACATTTGAAGCAATTGGTTAAAGATAATATAAAAGGCACCCTGAAGCTGACACGTTTTGTAATGGAATATTTGCCCACATAACACATGGTAAGGCAAGGCAGCACGTCCAGGTGAACTACAAAAGTCAAAATCAGCTATTTTTTACTGTATTTTTGCTGGTGCAAATGCCTATTCTTACTTGAGAAGGTAAAGAAAGCATTTTTGAAGGAACCAAAAGTATAAATTTTTTAAAAAGCCTTTCCTTTTGACAATGTCTATTATCACCTGAGTTGCATATGAATAAAATGACAAAGAAATTAAAATCTTAGATGATATAAGATGCTGGATTAGTTCATTTAAGTTGATGATTTAAAGAAAGAGAACAAAGATTCGAGAGATGGAAATATAGAACTTGAATGCGGTGAAGGTTATGTTAACCAGTTTGATGTAAGTATTTCAAAATGTATATAAAACCAGCTCATTGTACCCCATAGTTGCATTAATGGACACAGCTATGATTTAATTAAAAAAAAAAAAAAAAACTTGAGTCTGAATTTGTTACTCCAGGAAAACTTCATTCTTTTCAGAGCATTGTCAAAGAATGAATTTTGACTCTCAATCATTTTTTTTTAAAAATGACTTTCTAGATGGAATCTAACTGCAGAGTGTATTCCCTGTTGAACATACAAGGGTAAAATTACACGTCCCATGCTAGAGCAAGAGAGCTTCAGAACAGCACGTTGGAATAGGAAGATAATCACAGTTCATACATGTGAAAAGGTTACTGTCGTCAACCAAATTGACCAAAGCTCCTTCTTCTTTTAATAAAGAATTTTTCTCAGAGACATTTTGTTATATAAAACTTGAATGTTTAAAAAAATAATCCTACTATGCTAGGGTTCTCAAAATTATTTAACCGGAGAACCCCCTTTTCTCAGAATATTAGCAAGAGTTCACTAAAGTTCCTCTGACAATGCCTTGAGAATTTCTTGTTGTAGGGATAATGGTAAACTTGCACTTTTCCTCCTAAAAGTTCACTGAAAGATCAATTCACAGTTAAGGCAGATTAATAAGAGAAATGTTTGTTTCCAAGTACCATGCAGATGGTGGGGGGGACCATAAGAGTGATTGCCCAGCGTCTCAATGATACTCAGATACTTTGATAGATGCCTTTTTGAAGGAAGGAGAATATGGAGTCGAGGTTCTGTCAGGTGGTAACTAGGGAAGGCGAATAGATGGGAGGCAGTTTGGTTTTATCCTGGATAGAGGGAAAGCGCCTTCCAATGCTTTGTGATTGTGAATGGCCTTTAATTCAATACATGCTTTCTGTCAAGGAATCATGTCTTGGTGTAAAATTTCCTTAGCTCCTTCATTGTTCCGGATGAAGGAGCTAAGCAAATACATATTAAGCATCTAAAATTTCTACCTCCTGAAGATATTTTCATTCTTATAGAGACAATATTATTTAAGTATTGAGGCAATTTAAGTGCCTGATGACTAACACTGTGTATTTAATTCAATCTTCTGATGTTTGGTGGGAGTTTAGAAATTTTAACTGAATCACAGAACACTAAATTTTACTTTGTGAATTCTTTTTTTTTTTGTGGAGACAGTCTCACTTTATCACCCTGGGTAGAGTGCTGTGGCGTCACACAGCTCACAGCAACCTCCAGTTCCTGGGCTTAGGTGATTCTCTTGCCTCACCCTCCCGAGTAGCTGGGACTACAGGTGCCCACCACAATGCCCGACTATTTTTTTGTTGCAGTTTGGCCAGGGCTGGGTTTGCCGCCCTTGGTATATGGGACTGGTGCCCTACTCACTGAGCCACAGGTGCTGCCCTAATATTACCACAATACTTCCTGAGACAATCAGCATGATGCTGGTTACATCATAATTTCAGGGCTGGGATTTAAAATTGCGATCATGCATAGCATAAATCAAAAAAAGACAAACTTCATTTCTGTGTCCTTCTTTATGTGTCCATGTTTTGTTTTCACTTTTCATTTATAAATTTAAAAGTTTTTTGAAAGTATATGTCCTACTAGTCTCTTTCATCATATTCGATGTAGGGATTCGTTCGAAGTATTTTAAACTTGTTTTTCATACAGGTTCTCCCTAGGGGTGAAGGGAATTTTCTTTGTCCTTCCTTCTGAGAGTTTGATAATTTAAGTCTATCAAACATATTGATAAATAAACAGGAGAAAGTTACACATACTTATTACGTGCATATATACATGCAGGGTGCACAAAATATGAGACTCAAAGAAGAGCCAGATAACTGAAGTATTTGAAGTGTTTATATAATTCTCAAGCTACAGAAACGAATAGGGACTTGGGGCTTCTCAGGAGGAAGACGTGACGCACATTATAGACAATAACCCATGCACGATCGGGGACAAATTCACGGCAGGAAAGGCTGTCTTATTATGAGAGTGTATGCAGTGGGAATAAGATGGAGTCAGTCAGGCTAGAACCAAGACTGACACAGCTCATGTGGCCAGGTTAGTTCCTACCTGACCTTCACCTCAGGTCTTCCAACCTTGTTTTGTAAATTCAGCTTTAACCTAAAAGTGTCTCTCTTGAGTCATTTAGGACAATTGATTTAGGGGATTAACTTTTGTGTTGAAATGTTGTCATATAGATCATTGGTTATGCTAAAATTATTTATTATGGGGCATGGGTTATGGAGATTACCGTTGTTTTAAAGTAAGTGTTGATGACTGTTGGTTACGGTAAAGGTTAATATGGTTATTACTTTTAACTTTAATGTATAAAACTATGATTCTTGGAAATGGAAGAACAGACCAGTCTTGGAGAGGCTACTCTTCCTGGCCTTCTGACAAAGTTTGGTGGACCTATCTCTGTCTCTGCATATGGTTGGCAGTGACAGGGCATTTGGCCCTCTGTCTGGCAACAGTTATCCAAGTAACATTTCTGGGGTATCTCTGAGCTGCCCTCAGAAAGAATAGATGGTAATCTTGGGTAAAAGTTTCTCTGTTAGACTTTTAAAATGTCAGACTTTTTAGTCTCTTTTTCCTGTGAGTTAGTTTTACCTAGATCCTGATAAAGCAGACAAGGGAGCTAGAGAAAGCTGTTTTGTATCTGCTGTTTGCTTCACTAACGTAGATTTCCTCTGTAAATCTTCTCTACAAAAGGATAGCCTTTCAGAGCTAGCCCTGCATCTGTAGTCCCTCTCAATAGCCATCTTTGAAATATGCTAAAGAAGCATTTTGGGGGGGGGCATATTTGGGCTTCCCCCAATTCTCTAATCTTTAATGTCACACAAGGTCACTTCCTTTTTAGAGAAAGATGGAGGAAGGCAGCAAAGAATCAAAGGACATAAGAACAAATGATAAGAGAAGAAAAAAAAGAAAAATAGCCCAGAGGAGTCTGAGCTATGTGAAGTACGCAGGCCCAGAAAGACATAAGTATAGGACTTTCATCATGGCCTCATGTTCTTGCCTGAGAGCAATTGTTTTTGTTTTGTTCCTAACTAGCTGCCACATGCATTATCCACATGTTTCTGGAATTCAGGACATAAACACAACTTATAGCCAATCAACACCTTGTTATTTTTAATGTAAATACTTGATTGAAAAAAAAAACTTAAAACTGCTTCTTTTTTCCCTTTAAAAATTGACTTATCACTACCGCTAATTGGCCTATGTATTCAGGACAACTTGAATCTATGCTTGTGGGTTACAATTGTCAAGCTTGGTTCAATGAACTTTCTATTCATTTTACTTTCACTTTTTCCTTTTAGGCTGACAAGAAAAATGTCAGAAATATTAAATAGAAAATTATTGGACCATGATTCTGTGATTCTTAATCCCCAGTCATATTTTTATCATTCACTCATTGTGTGACATGACAAAAATCAAACATTTTCTTCACCTGGAAAATAAAAGGATGGAATTCTATGACCCCAGAGATTATTTTCAGCCTGAAATGAGATAAAGTTGGTCTACTTCTTTATATTTCTTGGGACTGGTTCCACTTCCCTCAAATAAGTTCAGGATGGGTAGTCAGGTGTGTGCTCAAGTGCTGCCCTGAGGACAGAATCCAGAATAGACATCTTAGCTGAAAAAAAAAAGTACAGAAAAGGGCTAATAAAAATAAAATCCTGATCCCTCCAACTGACTGAATAGATACCCTCTTGGCCAAGGAGACCCCAGTGAGAACTTACAAGTGAGAGTTTTTGAATAAACTTTCTGGATGAGACAGGAGGTCTGACATGCCTCATTGTACCACTCCTTCACTAACCACCAGTAGGCTGTTTTTCCTAAGAGTTATACAAAAACAAGCTCTTTCAAAAGACTTGCTCCACTGCTGATTTCACATAAACACTTGATGCTGCCTTTTCCTTTTTGTAGTTTTGACACACGACTGACCAGCATTCCTTCCTAATAAGAGACCACTGACCATGAATTGGTTCTAGTCAGTTTATAGATAGGAGACATGGGGCGGGGCCAGGGCATCAGACAGACCATAGCCTGCTGCTTCATTTCAGCACATCAAAGCACTCTATTTTGGTGCCCTGACAAAGTCCTGGGTTATAAAACTGGCAAGAGGCTTTTCAAAAAAATTATATCTCAAATGGACAGAACGAATTTATAATTCAAATTTTTTAAAGTCAATTATTGGAGCAAAGGGAAGTCAGGGGCCTAGTCAGAAAGAAATTTATCTAAAGTGTAGTTAAGCTGAAGGTAACATGTTAAGATCTTCTTGGTCACCTGGTAAGTACAATGTAATAGTGAAAATTCCAATCTACTATTTATTTAATATGATAAAAACATAAAAATAAATCATATATGGCAACATACTTAAGTTCAAAGTGTTTCAAAGGTTTTTTTCATTTTTTCCCTCTAAAATCTGAAGAGTTATAATGATCACTGTGGGTAGAAAGAAGCAAGCACAGAGAGGTTACATAGATCACTACAAAAGTTTTGAGACAGATGGTGTTATGGTCCACTATTTCACTTTCAAGAAACATCGTCAATAGCACCCTTTTAGATTCACCCCTTTGAGTTTCAACTTGCTTGGCTTCTTGGTGTTGCTTGGGAGGGTTTCCTTTGTTTCTCTCCAAACAGATTTTGCTTTCTTGATTTTTGTGAAAATATTAAAAATATCAAGTTAGTACAAGACACCAATCCTTAATCAGAGTATTTGGGTCCAAGGATGCTCCTCTAGAAATATAACTTAATGTTCAAAATCCTCTGTGAGGTATTAGTTTATGGGTAAGCATTAAAAACATAGTTTGGTCATTTATAAATTTATAATAGTTTTACGATATTTACCTGAGATGCCCCATGCATATCAGTTTTGTCTATGGCAAAGGTACCTTGCTCTGTAAAGCTATATCTTGCAAGATCTTGCTCTGCAAGCCTGTCTTTCTCTTCCTTAATCAACTTTGGTCCATGCTTGCCTTACTTTGGGATGTCTGGTCATTGTTCAGCCAAGAGCACACCAAGAACAGAGAAGGCAGATTGAACCCCAACACCTGGAAATGTGCTGAGGATATGTTGTCTAAGAGGTGCCTCTTTTTTTCCTGAGAATAATCTTTAATGTCACTAAACAAAGAGGCTTTGATTAAAATTTATTTGAAATACCATTGAAACTTGTCAAATATATTGAACCATTTCTTTTGGCTCTATATTGATAAGCTCAGAATTAATGAGCTTTACTCCAAAACTTTACAGATGAGTCCAAAAAGAGGTGCCTCTTTTAATGTGCACTGGGGTTACCCTCTGTTAGCAGTATAGTCTGTACACAAGTAATTTCATGCTCAGATTGACTTCATGGTAAGTGAGTTAGAAAAGGAGATGTGGTTCCCAGGCTTCCATTTCTACCAGGAAAAACACAGGTGAGAACTGCTACTATGTCACATTTGCTCACTATTTCTTCATTTCTTACTTCCTAAATAAGTTGATATTGGCTGAATTTAGGCTTATGAAAATATACTACACATAAATAACCCAGGAGAAATACATAATGTTGACCAGCATTTTTTTCCTATTTTAATTCATCTACTGTATATTCCTAAATCTGACATAATTTATATAAATACAAATTAAAACATGTTGATAAGAGATTTCCCTTCCTTCATTTTTCTTAGAACATTTATTTTATAAAACCTGTAAGTACTGTCTCCTGTCTTTGAAATGTATAAATCCTTTTGAACACTATAGGCCTTTTTTTCATCTTAATAACTCGGGAATGTCTTTCTCAGGGACCCAGAAGCCATCTCTTTGAAATGTAAATATCAAAGGAGATTGCACCCCTATCTCCATATTTTTGTGGGAACATAAGAGCCTTGCTCTAAGTTGCAAAACATCTCCTATCATAAAGATAGGAAAAGTGTGCTTTTCACTTAATAAAGCGAATGAACTACACATGCTTATGTGATGGATGGAGGTATCATATCCTCTTGGGAGAGGACTAGCTATTGTTTATTTTGAAAAGAGATTGTACCTGTGTGGCTTTATTAAAGGATAAGATTTTTTTTCTGTATTTGCAAAATCTTTGCTGATTGCCTGTGATACACATTACATTCAGGTTTGTTCTAATACAATAAATAAAATGATTTGCTTTCTCTATTACTTTTGTGGAGAACTTTTTGACCCAGAATACACTCACCCAAAATATGGCCCCTTGGCCTGCTATTTTAAGCTGAAGATTTAGGAAACTGCAGAAGCAGGAAGACCAACACTCTGAGACACTATTCCGTCTTTCTTCCTGCCTCACCCTTGAGTCTAATGCTCTCCCTATGTCCCAGGAAAGGAGCCAAAGACAAGGAGATGCCAACAAGCAGCTGAACGAACAGGCCTGGCTCAGTTCTCCCCACTTTACCACCATTAGATCTCACCCATTTTTCTCCCAATCATACTTCTACATGATTGTCCATAAAAAGTATGCTGTTTTCCCCATTTCTTTGGGTCTTCCTTTCTGAAGCTTCACATGTGAAGGAGCTCAGGAAATTTCATCCCAAAATAGGATTCCTTGGTATGAAAGTGTTTTATATTAAAAGCTCTCAGATATTCACAGGTTTGGGGTAAAAGGTTTTCCTCTCTTAGCACATACAGGAGTGACTTGATCAAACTTATCTCAATCAACTGCAAGAAGGAAGATGAAGAATGAAATCAGATCCGGCCCAAATCATTTAAAACATAATATTCCATGGTATACAAGTACCACAATTTATTAATCCAATAAAAAAATAAATTAATAAATAAATAAATATAACCTAACACCTGCCTCTCAGGTTAATTTACAAGTCAATCTGTTTTCCCCATCGAATCATCCCCTCCAGCAACCCTTTTGCACTCTTAAGCAGAATTACTCATATTCCTCATTTCCCCCCTTCCCCTCATCTAAAGGGCATATGTAAAAATACCTGAAATTCTTTGGCAATAGTGAGTGATCACACTGTGATTCTCCCCATGTGCATGGTAAATTAACTTTTCTCATATTAATCTGACTTAATTGTGAGTTGATCTTTCAGTGAACTTGTGCAGGAAAGAACAAGTTTCCCTTCACCCCTACACATGCCATATAAACTTATGTCAAATAAATATTTATGCTTTTCACTTGTTAATCTGTCTTTTGTTATTGGAGGCTCAGCTTTGAATCTTGTGGTAGATGAGAAACAGATACTACTTTTTCTCCCCTACTCTGATTGGGAGAGGATTTTGGTTTTAATTAATTATATTTTCCCAGCAATACTAACCACAGTTCACTAGTGCAGAGACGAGTAACAGAGCACCTGTGTATTTTCCACTGACTGGAGAAGGTAAATGCTTGGTTTTACCTCTAAGGAAGTTTTCTGACATTTAATTCCTTGCTAACATATTTATGTTAAAATGTGTCTCTTATCCATATATTGAATTTTGTCAAACTATGTGCAGAACTTTTTGTAGTCCACTGAAGTTGGCTTAGTAATTTTATTCCATGAGACATTAACATTTGAGTCTTTAATTTACCAATATAGCATTAAAGGTAATTTAAATCCACTGCTAATTAAATCCACTTTTACACTCCGCAAAAGAAGAATTGCTGCAAGAACATCCTGAATTCCAATTAATTTTAATATTAATTGTTGTGTAATTCTGAGTAAATTATGGTTTTCCAGTAAATACTTACAAAATTAAAGTGTTGAAAGTAGAAAGTAAAAACATACAGAAATCAACAAAACAAGATAGTTCATGACTATCTCAGTACACAGCTGCCTTATTTTCAGGAATTGTTAGTGAATAATCATAATTGACATAAATGGGGTATCCAGATGATGCAGTCTGGCACTGTTTTTTTTATGTCTTCAGTATACAGATGTTCCTTGATTTACGATGGGGTTGTATTCCAAAAAGCTCATTGTAAGTCAAAAAAATGTTATAAGTCAATTCATTTAATACTCGGATAAACCCATCATACAGTTGAACAGCTGCAAGTCAAACCATCAGAATTCCAGATGCTCTGACTTACAATGGGGTTCCGTCCTGATAAAAGCATTATAAGCTCAAAATATTACAAGCCCAACCAATATAAGTCAGGGACCATGTGTATCTGTAATATTAGAAGTGCTTAAAAAATTTGCTTTTATTTTTCCTCAGTGTGATCTCTCCAGAGTCCATGAATTTGTCCCAGAAAGGCTGCCATGAGTTAGAAGCATTTTAGAATTTCAAAGAATTCACCACAAATCTCCTTTCTGTATTATTTGTCAGCCTGCTGACACTCTAGAACTGTTGCAGGAAGACAAGGCCCAATGGAGAGAAAGAGCACCCAAACATCACATTTATAAAAGGAAGGGCTTTACTCACCAGCGGTGAGCTTATGGCATAGAAGAATTCCAAATGGCCATGCTCCCCATCTCGCTTGATCTTTCCCTTTTTATTGACAGTCAAGAAGTTCCACCCCACAGGTACCCTTCTCATTGGCCAGTTTGAATCAAGCGGGAGATGCTAGTCCAGCCCCTACAGAACTACAGGATTTCACAGAATTTGGAAATTTCCAAGTTCCAGGAAGTTACAAATTCCTAAGGGCTGAGTCACCATGGAGAGGACCCTGTAAGTGTATCCTTGTGCTGTCCTTGACAAAACCTGTTCTCCCAGACCTCACCCTTCTTGGGTATCCTCTCTCAGAATCAAATGTTCATCTAATAAGGAAAATTTAGGAAAAACAATCTCAGTGAAAGGTCCAGCTGGCATATCAAGGAAACAAGATGGATAAAACTGTAGCAGAAAGATGAAGCCCAATGGAGAGGATGAGCACCAAACACTGTGTTTAGGGCTTTATTTCAGCTGATGGAGGACAGCACAGAAGAATTCAAAATGGCCTCACTCTCCCGCTGGCTCAGTCTTTCCCTTTTTAACCCCCACCAAAAAGTTCAAGCCCATAGTTATGTTTCTCATTGGTCAGTTTGAATCAAACTAAAGAAGCGGGCTTTGGCTTTGACAGGACCAAGGGCTTTCACGGAAGCAGAAGCAAGCATCAGCCTCCAGGTCCCAGAAAGTTAACTCTACAAATTGCTCAGAGCTGAGTCCCCATGGTGAGGACCAGCAGGTGTTTCCTTAGGGTCTCCTTGAGAAGACCTCTGTTCTCTTAGACCTTACTTTTTCCGAGTGTCCTCTCTTAATACAACCTCTTCATTTATTTTGATAATATATTTTTTTCACATATGGTTCTCTAACTGGCTTTGAAGCTGGTTATTCCAATGAGGGCCATTTCATAGCCACGAGTTAAGTCTGTTCATTGTTAAGTTTTATCACATTGTTTCATAGGAGAAGACTGAATGAGTAAAAGTTAAATTTCAAGATCTGCTAAAACTGGCAGGGAAATTTAGGTACTCATATTCAAGTATTTGGAAAATATATTCACATATTTGTAAAAAATTATGCTTAATACTTCTGTTTTCTAGTCTGGCATGTAAGAACTTTGGGAATAATCACTCTGTTCTAACAAGTAAAATGCTGAACAAACTAAAAAGTGAACAACTTTTCTTGGATTCCTCAGAGAAGGGGAGGTCACAGGGCAACCCACTCTCCCCAAACTGAAGAGACAGAAGGAGAGTTATAGGGATTCATAATTTTTCAGAGCAGAAACCAACTAACCATACTGGATAAGAAACCCTAAACTGTAATTAATATATATTTGGAAGGTGGGTGTAGACAAATCTAAATCCAAGAAACCCAGGGGAGGGAAGACCAGTCATAGGGCACTGCAATAATTTTTTGAGTTTTATCTTCAGATACTCCACTAAGTTCTCATGGTCAAGATCACCAAAAATCCCAGTCACCTCTGGCTTCCAGTGGGAGCAGGGGAAAGGAATCATTTGCAATACAACAGAGCACTTTGCTCTTCTTAAAGCCTTCCTTCAAGAGAAACTATTTCACCAAATCCCAACCTATTAGGTTGTTATCAGGGTCTCACTGACCTGAGACTCCAATAAAAGACTCGATGAAAAACTCCAACCTCATCCTAACAATATAGAGCCCTTCTCCTTCCCGTACACCTCACCCTCACATCACTTACGGCCAGTGTACTGAAGATTCTACTACACAGTGCATCATGAAGGATGTCCAGTAAAAATGACAAGGCATACAAAGAGACAAAAATCAGAGGGACTCAGATATACCAGGAATGTTGTAATTATTACACCAGAAATTTAAAACAAGTACAACAATGGGCCAATGGATCTAATAAAAAGTGTAGACAACAAAGAAGAGCAAATTAGGAATATTTTATATGACATTATGATGATGGATAGATGCCAATATAAATTTGTTCAAATCCATAGAGTATAAACCCCCCCAGAGTGAATTCTAATGTAAACTACGGATTTTGAGTGATGATGACGTATCAGTGAAGGTTCCTAAGTGGTAACAAATGTTACACTCCCTTCTGGAGGGAGATATTGATAAGGCAGAAGGTTATGTATTGGGGGCAGGGACCATAGAGTAGATATCTCTAGCTTCTCTATTTTTTTTTTACATATACATATGTTTATTAGGTTTCCACTTTTTGCCTTCACAGAATTAAAAAGGCTTAATATTTAATAACAATAACAGTGTTTAAGATAAGGACTAGAAACAAAAACCTCGAAAAGAACAAACGAAGATAAATACATTCAGAAAAGAAATCAGAGGATTACTGCATTGAAATACTAAACAATATTAATAATAATAATGCAAAGAAAGTAACATTCACATTGTCAAATAAGAGTATGTCTATTATAGAATGTTTTAACTCTGAGGCTCAGTATGGAGTCTATTCTCTACTGTGGGAAAAGCTAATATTTCTCTAAAAATTCATTTTTTAAATGAATGAAAAGTGTACTGATACTTCATTAATAGTAAACATGGCTGAGGAAAGAACATCTGAGCTTCACGATTTGTCAACAGAAACAAAATTGAAAAGCAAAGAGAAAGACTAACAAAATGGAACAGATGTTCTGTGAACTGTGCAACAACTACAAAAGATTTCACATGCACATAAGAGACAGGAACAGAGTGTTAGTTGAAATGATAATGATTGATAAGTCTCCCAAATTAACATCAGACAGCAAACCTCAGATCCATAAAACTCAGAAGACACCAGTCTGGACCGAGCCCCAAACATATGTTCCTAGGTAACCAATAACACTATATTCAAACTGAAGAAAATTCCAGACACACAGAAAGCCCTGAATACTCTTCCCCAAAATTAACTCAAAGACAATCATGAACTAAATGTAAAACAAAACTACTTAACTTCTAGAAGATAATAAGGAGAACAGCTACATGCCCCTGGGTATGCTGATACCTTTTTAGATACAATAAATGCATGGTTCATGAAAGAAAGAATTGATAAACTGGTCTGGTCTTCATTAAAAATTAAAACTTCTCTGTGAAAGATACTGTCAAGAGAATGAGAAGACAGGCCACAGACAGAGAGAAAATATTTGCAAAGGACATAACCTTGCAAAAGACTCTTGCCCAAAGTATCCGAGGAAGTTTTAAAACTCAACACTGACAAGATGTACATATTGAGGACCTAGGCAGATACTTTGGCAGGGAAAATACACAGATGGAATATAAATACATGGAAACGTGCTCTACACGGAAGGCGCCAGCTGCTGGTGAGAATGTGGAATGGCAGGAACTTTCATTCATTGCAATGGGAGAGCAGGGTGGTGCGCACATTTTGGAGAACAGTTTGGCAATTTCTTCTAAAACTAAATATGTGTTCTCCATTGATCCAGTGGTTGCACTGTTTGGTATTTACCCAAATGGGCTGAAGACTTAGGTCTATACAAATCCCACACAGGGGTCTTTGTAGCAGCTTTGTTCATGACTGACAATAGTTAGAGGTGGCAAATAAGGCCTTCAGTGGGTAAATGAATGGGTAGATTGTGCATCCAGACAATGGAATATAGTTCATTGCTTGGGACAGATGGTCTATCAAGGCATGAAAAGAGGTGGAAGAATCCTCCTTACATATTGCTGGGTGGAGGAGGCCAATCTAAGAGGGCTGTATGTTGTGTAAATCCAACTATATGACATTCTGAAAGGAGCAGGACTAGACAGAGAAGGGATTCATGATTGTTGGGGATGGGGTTGGGGTTGAAGGGGAAAATCAGTAGGCTGAGTACAGAGGAATTTGGAGTGATGAGACTATTTTATATGCTGCTGCAGTGGTGAAATGATGGAAGTCATATACTGTGACTTGTGGAGTGTCTGGCACTGAGTGAAACTCCAGTTAGAACTGGTAGACTTTGGGTGATAATGACATATCAAGTTATAGTTCATCAACTATAACAAATATATCACTCTGCTTTGGGATTTTGTTGGTGGGGCAGGCTGGAGATGGGAGTGGGGAGAATGTATGGGAAGTGTTTCTGCCCTCTGCTCAATTTTTCTCTAAACCTAAAACTACTCTTTAAAAAGTCTTTTATGGCTTGGTGCCTGTAGCACAGTGGTTAGGGCACCAGCCACATACACCAAGGTTGGTAGGTTCGAATCCAGCCCCAGCCTGCTAACCAATGACAACTGCAACAGAAAGATAGCTGAGCATTGTGGCGGGCACCTGTAGTCCCAGCTACTTGGGAGGCTGAGGCAAGACAAGTGCTTACACCCAAGAGTTTGAGGTGGCTGTGAGCTGTGATGCCACAGTACTCTACCGAGGCTGATACAGTGAGACTCTGTATTAAAAAGAAAAGCCTATTATTCAAAATCATCACATTTGAAGGTATAACTTTCCAAAAGTCCAGTGTTCCCTAGAATAAGGCAGAAATTGCTCTACCTAAACAATGTATATTGCCACATATTTAAAGAATTGTTTAAGGTTACTAAGACCATGTTTACAAAAAACAAAAAGTAAATAATTAGATAAAATATCTTGCCATTATAAATATTTGTTAGAGAAAATAAATTTCAAAATTATTAGCTTTTATGATTTTTTTATTCAAGCGACTGCAGTTTTAACTTTCTCCCTCTATTGCCAATATTCAGAAATTACTCTAGACAGGTATAAGCTTTCTAAAATGTTTGCACATTTCAGTTTCTTAAAGGATTTGATTTTCAGCCATGCTACAGGATAAAATCTCTGACTTCTAAAATGGAATATTAGAAGACGTTGATCCCTGTAGAATAGAATTTAATCAGATTGAAGCAAGACAACTGTGATGGACAGTTATTTATTTAAGAGCACAAGATAATTTTTCAGTTTAGATAACCAAAGTGCCCTCTTTTAATATTAAAGTTGACTACTGAAGAACTTATTTTAAGTTCAGAAGGTAAGATAATGCATATCTGCAGAACACTAGGAAAGTTTTATATTTCACACTGGAAAGAGATAATTAGACCACCTCGTTACCAGGAAGACTCTATCATAGAGTCATTTTCAAAGAATTTCAAAACCACCTCACTGAGCACCCGGAGGCCCACATTCCATTCACATTCCCTTTTGTGTTGCTCTGTGACTTACACAGCACCTGACTCACATATGGTAGTCAACAAATAATTGCGAACAATAAATAAATAAAAGGTATGAGATGAACTATAGGATATGCCATTTCAGGGAAATATAATTTTGTCACTGGAGGAAATTTTTTTTTCTCCTTTCCCATTAAAAGGTGTTTCAGGGAATCTTAACAAGATGTCACAGGTGGTAAGTAAGACCACTGAGTAATTGCTCTCAAGTAAACAACCAATTGGCAGGGCTTGGAAACCAGATATTCAGTTTCCATAAACAAGCTCTTACCTACCACATCAAGTTGCTTCCTAATGTAATCAAGGCCTCCACTGCAGATAAAATGTCTTTAACATCAATTGATTACTATTTAAGAGTAGATTAATTGCTGGTATTAAGATTGATAAACAGCTGGGCATAGTGGATCTCACCTGTACTCCTAGCACCCTAGGAGGCACAGGTGGTAGAATGCTTGAGCTTAGGAGTTCTCGACCAGCCTGAGCAAGAGCAAGAACCCCATCTCTACTAAAAATACAAAACCTAGCTGGATGTGGTGGCACACACCTGTAGTCCCAGCTTTTTGGCATAGCCACAGTAAGAAGGGCAGTACAAATAGAATGATAATTTGCAACATTTCCCCTCTATCTCTCAGAAAAAATGATCCATGGAAACACATTTTTAAACTTGAAATGAAAGAGACTTGTGGCTATAGCCAAGAGAAGGCCTCAGTGGAAAATGAGGTGTACAATTTGTTTTCGGGGAGCTTCCCTGTTGTACGTGGGGCAGAGCTTTCACAGATGATGAGTAATGAAGACCACTTTTTGTAAATTCTGTGGTTTCACTCACTCCTAATTATTGAAGAAATATTAGTAGATTAAAGAGACTTCAAAGCAAAAAGTATCATACCTACGTAGGCATAACATGAGTTTGGGTTCAAATGGACATGAGAGAAAATCTCTAAGCTTTTCAATCTTGAAAAGCTCCATATCTTTTTTGTAAGGTGCAGTCAAGACTGATTCTTCCAATTAGGTTTTCCAGTTTGACTTTTTCCTCTGAAACTCATTTACCCGATCGTGTAAAAAATAGGATATTAATCCTCAAGATTGGATAAATTCGAAGGCCAGAGCCCTCTCACTCTGTAGATATATGAGAATTGTGTCAACGTGATGTTAGAAATCTAATCCCATTCTGTTATGTAATGTGAGTCACTCAATTTTTCCAGGTCATGTGTCTCCATCATTAGTGAAACACAGTGGCTTGAATAAGCTCTAAGATCTCTCATTATATTAAACTCTTTATGGTTCCAGATAGTCAGCCAGAGGATATAGAGTAGTTATATTCAACTATCTCATCTACACTAACCCTAAATCTTCGCTTTATAAGCATCTCCCTTAGCTGTGTACCCTATACTACATTTCTCTCCAAAGTGGGGGTACAAACGAGATGTAGTATTAACCAGGTCTCTAAGTAAAAAACAAATTTTATTTTTATATGTTAATGTCTAACTCCTACCTTAGTGTTCCAGTCATAAAGCTTTTTCATTTATGTGAATCTGAAAAGTGTCATAAATGCAAGGTATGATATAAAATTTTGCATGGAATTATAAAGTTATTTTTTTAACAAGATTTTGAGTTTTCAGAGACTTTAAGATGAAAGCATCTCAAAACTAGTTGTAAATTTACTGTGCACAGTTTAAATATATTTATATTCACAAATATATCAAAACTATTAATTTTTTCTTTTTTATTTCCCTTCAACAAAAATTGAACAGCCCTTAGTCTTATTTCAAATGTTTTGTACTTACCTCTTAATATTACAAATTTGTGATTACTTCTGCATATTCTTAGCATTTTTATATCATAACTAATTTATATGTAATTGGAACATACTTCACTATCTTATTAGTCATCCTGTTAAATAGGGCTTGGAATAAGAGGGACTTATCACTTCTAAAATTGTAATAATATACATTATCTCTACATAGTTTAATAGAAGCTTAATAGTGACTTTAGAGGATCTGTTTCATGAACATTGTCTTTCAAAACTAAAGAAAATTATTTCACCTCTTTCATATCACGTTGACCTCTCTAAACAGAGCCAATATTACACATGACTGCTTATTACTAGCGATGTTCCCAAGAGAAAAACTATTGGCAAGGTAATTCAACTCTTCAGATGAAGACAAATTCTATACACAAATGGGCACCTTCCCTTAAAATGATTTAAGTAAAACAATTATTTTTTAAACTTAACACACACATTATTTGAATATTGCATTAGGGGTTGGCATAGTTGTCAAATTACTTTTGCATTCGTTTTAAAAAAAAATCTTATTGTTATAGTTTTGATTCATGGATAAGCTATAGCAATAGTATTTTAAATAATTTCCTTAGAACATCAATGCTTTATCTGAATTCTATAAAAGATTAGTTGAATTATCAAACTAATTTAATGTGTTGGTAATCTCCATGGCATTTGAAAATCATATGTAATGCATTTAAATATGCTTGTTGTTTTTATTGTAACTTAAAAAAGTTAAAGCATTTTAATTTTCTTTTTTTTTTGGCTGGGGCTGGGTTTGAACCTGCCACCTTCAGTATATGGGGCCGGTACCCTACTCCTTTGAGCCACAGGCGCCACCCAGTATTTTAAATGTTTTAAAATTTGTGTTAACTATGAAGAATCTTTAAAGTGCTGTAGGTAAGTTGATAATTTCCTTTGAGGTTATACATTATAAGAGGATTCTTATTGAGATACACTGAGTAACTGAAATTATTTTTCATAACATTATACTTAGTTCTACTTTTTCATACTAACCACTATACTAACAAGGAATTGTTGTAATATTTTAATAAAGATAGCTGTACTAGTATATTTGCTCTAGTCTGTCGAGTACAAAGTATTGAGCTGATTATTTGTTGGGTTATCTGATACAATGATTTTCCCCGTTTCTCAATAAAAGCGTGAAACGTTTAAGAGTATGACCCCTTTTGAACAAAACCTAACCCTTTAGACTTGAAGAGATAAAAAGATAACAGAAGTATAAATTACACCATTACTTAAGTTTCTAAAGGATGAAATAGTACGAAAGTATACTACTTTCTGAAAGATGGATGTTGTCAAATTTGAGAAATTTTCAGAATACCTGAGTAATGTATTTTGTGAATTATGGTCAACTACTGTTAAAAAGTTGTCGCCAAGTTGTTTCATACCTCAAAGTTTATCACTGAAAAATTTGAGGACGTTACTTCAGTCCCTAAAGAATCTCTTTGTATAACTTTATAGGTATTATTTTTCTATGTAATTGTCAGTTTTATTCTCTTCTGAACTTTGTGATTCGAATTGGCTAGAAGAAATCCAGGAACACATGCATATTGGTTTATTGTATAACTTCTGGAGCTTTCTGAGAGGAGAAAAGACCATGAAAGCTTTATGAGAGACGGGCACACATTGTAGCCATTTCACCTATTTAGCGTCCTCATACATTTATTAACAAATGTCATTGTCATTTCTTTGTAAATTATTGTCTTGAACAAAACAATAGGTTGGCATGCTATTAAAGGTCAAACAGTTCTATGAGGAATGTGTGAGAGGGTAGCCACAAGCACCTATGGAGAAAAAGGTAGTATTTTCTTCGACCCTCATAGATTCTTAGTGGGTGGATTGCCTGACCTCAAAGGTTCAAGACCAGCCAGAGTCAGAGCAAGACCCCATCACTAAAAATTGCCAGGCATTGTGGTGGGTGCTTCTAGTCCCAGCTACTCGAGAGGCTGAGGCAAGGGAATTGCTTGGGCCCAAGAGTTGGAGGCTGCTGTGAGCTGTGACGCCATAGCACTCTACCAAGGGTGACAAAGTGAGACTGTCTCTTAAAAAAAAGGAGAGAGAGGGGACAAGGATGACATTAAGAGCATCATGAAAACGTCATCACCAGATAGTGAGTACCTTCTGATGTTTTCCTTCTGAGGTACTTAGGATCTCCTTCCTATGGAGCGATTTTGCAAAAAATAAAAATATAAAAAATAAAATTAAACTGAATTGAATCAAACCTGTAGAACTTAGGAGTATTACAAGACAAACAAGAAAGAGAACAATCTGTTAAATGGTACCATAAATGGATTCAGAATGTGGGACATTCTACAACTCAACTGGTCTGTTTTTCAGCAAACAAAAAGTGTATAGTTAAAAACTAAATAAATTTGTGATCGCTAATCACTTGAGAGTACCAGAGACACTAAGTAACTTTGGTGTTCATTTTTTCCCTTTGTTATGGCTTAGTAATGGCTTCTATGTAACCACACTATAGTGTGGAACTAGTTTGCTTATCCTTCTACACTAAGCCAAGTGGTAGAGAGAAAATCTAGGATAAATCTACCTTTGATTTTGCCTGCTTTATAACTGTGTGACTTTTGCCTGCTTTATAATGGCATGAGGCTATCAGGGGTGGGGAGGGGTAAAACACTCATACTTTTAGATTGTTTTATCCACTTTTCTAGCAGCCAAGTTGGAATGCACCATTTCTATCTCAAATGATTGAGGTATCGCTCACTTTTCAATTCCTGCCTAACATGAAACACGTAATCTCTCCAAACTGTTTGTTCTGAAGTGTTTTTGTCAAATGCCAAACTACTCAGGAGATTCAAGAGCCAGGTTTTCATTAAAATACCTTATTGAAGACTTTCAGATCAATCAACATTCCTGTGGTTATTTACTATAGCTCCCTTGTTCTTTCAAATATATTTCTCAACTCAGAACTCTTTAGTTTGAGAACAGGTCCTGCAACCCAAATTCACCGATACATAATGCCAAATTATAATTCATTTTTAATTTGTACTATTGGACTTTCCTGTTAAACTGTCACTTCAAAAGAAGAGAGAGAAAATAAAGACATAGAATGAAGGGGGGTTAAAAAAAAAACAAAAAAGAAAGAAACCCAGGTTTGAAATAGTTTCTATTTTTTTTTTTTTTTTTTTTTTTAAGTTTTTGGCTGGGGATGGGTTTGAACCTGCCACCTCTGGCATAGGGGGCCGACGCCCTCCTTTGAGCCACAGGCGCCGCCCCCTTTTCTTTATTTTATTTTTATTTTTTTTTTTACATGTACAATTTTTTTTTTTATTGTTGGGGATTCATCGAGGGTACAAGAAATCAGGTTACACTGATTGCATTTGTTAGGTAAAGTCCCTCTTACAATCGTGTTTTGCCGCCGAAATAGTTTCTCTTTTACAGAAATATTTAGTACAGTTAATTACTGAAATTTCAATGAAATGTACATATGAGGAGGCTCCCTCGGGAGGCAAATAAGAACAATGACGCTCAGATGAGGAAATATCAAAGGAAGTTAAAGGAAAATATGGTTAATAATAAAGCAGATTTGGAGACAAAAGAAGGGTTATGTTGGGATTGCAAACTCCAAAGGCATAAGAGCCATAATTAGGTACTTTTACAGTGCTGAACAGACTGGAGGAGTGCAGGATACAAAAGAGAAGCTGAAAGTCAAGTTAGGGAATTCACTGCTGCTATTTCCTTCTCTGCTCTTGTAATGGCTTGAGCTGTTTGTGGATCAGCCTGAATGGGAAATAAAGTACGTAAAGCTGCGTCTGTGGCTACCGAGGGCAGCAGAATATGTAGACTAGAATCTGTAGACCAAATAGCTTCCATTTAATGATTACTTATAAAAGAGCCAAACAGTGTTCTGACTATTTTGCATGCACCACTGAATTTAATCCTCACAGCAAGTTTAGGCATTAGGATTCATCAATTTCCTCATGGATGATAAAGGCCTCAAGGCAAAGGGACCAGGGGAAGATAACCTGGGCAGCCTCATTATTAGCACAGGAGTTAAGTCAAACAGTGTCCTATAGTCCAGAATAATAATTACCAGAATAGTCAGTATTTCTGTAAAATCTTTTTCTATAACCTCAAACCAGCATACAATTCAGAACATGTAACGTTCTCTTTATATAGGCTTCAAGAGCTTGCACAGGAGATTGGGAGTGGGCAGACAAAAGGATGTTTTTCCAGGAGCATCCATCAGGACCACCACCTCACACTTCCATCCATTGATTCTACTTTTTCTTTTTTTTTTTTTTCTCAGAACGAGTCTCTAGGAACCAATTGAACAAGTATTTCTAGGGGAAATGTTTGAAGATTGCTAATCCAAGTCACTCTATTGACAGGGATTCTCTTGTTATAGATTAGAATATGATTAGATCTCAGTAGGAATTAGTATTTACAAGAATATTTCATGTAACCAACCCGAGATGTCGCAGAACCCAGGAGCTAGTAAGACAGGAAGCTATTTCCACCCTAAGCCTCTACAGTGAAGGGAAGGAAGAGTGTCTGAGGGAGAAGTGGGCCATGGAAGGCAGACTCTGGACAGAACCTGCGGTCTGCAGTGTCTACAGTAAGTGGTTTCTGTGACCCAGAAAGGAGGATGCAGAGGAGAAATACCCTGACTAGTCTCTCCACCTGCTCTTCAGTCTACTGCTCCTATTCTCTGTTGGCTGACTCCAACTTGGAGCCCAAAGGCAAGAAAGTCCGGGCAACGCAGTCAACACAGGTTTACTCTTTCAAACACAGTGCAAATGAGAAAATAACAAAAACCAGCTCTGTGGGGAAGGGAGAAGGGACAAATGGAGATTAAACAACACTCTTCAAACAACAGTCTTCATACATGCTGCATCTCAGCATCCATTCTTGCCCCACAGAGAGGAAATCACAAATCTTATCACCAAATTGCCACAGGGTAACCCCCAAATAATCATATTCTCAGTGGATTTTAAATTACAACATTGCCTGTATAAAGTTTAAAAAAGAATGAATTGTTTAGTATAAGATATAACTTCTGTAGTTGTTAATCTCTTCAGCCAACTACAAAGTCAAAATCAGTAATCATAATTCCCTGCCTCCACTATCTAACTCCATATTTCCTTTAGCTTGCTGAGCATCTTAGATGGTCTGGGTTCTCTACTTGGTGGGGCAACTCCAAATTTTTATTTCCACTTAATTTATGCCCATGTCAACCCCATATTTACTGATTTGTCCTAGTTTCCGACTGATATTGTTATTGGGCATGAGAATATAAATAATTCCTTAGGAAACCTCGAGGTTGGGCATAGTCTTCCATCTCTACTTTGTGTAGTAGCAACGTCATTTTCCTTTGATAATTTCAATAAAGTACCACAGTATAGAAATTAATTCAAAGAAACTCATTCCCTTGTGAGTTCAGTAAAAAAGGAGTCCAAAGAGGTCAATTGGCACTCTTACCTTCCATTTTAATGGAACCATGATTATGACCCATGACTAGCTGCCTTTCTCTTGGTTACTAGAACTTGGACTATAGTCCAACTGCCCCCAAGTTTGTGTGGACAGGAAAGGAAGTACTGTAAATGGATTACAAGGTATTATAGTGAGAGGACACTCCTCTCTCCCTATGTGGCTGTGGGGGAACTGTATGATATGTGGTCTATATTTTAAGGCATACGTCACAATGCCTAGAGCAAGATGTTAAGTTGTCTAGGTTCTTCTTTTACTCTCTTAGACTGAATTTCAGGTGAGTTGTTAGTTGGCCATTTCCTTCATTCTATCAGGCCAGCTGATTTTGAGGAATGGGCACATAGTCAAATTAGTGAATTCTATGACATGACCTCTGAAACCCTTTATTAGTAGTAAAATGAATTCCTTAAAGAAAGGCAGTGCTGTGTTGACTATGTGGCAAGGGTTATGGCCTTCAGTAAGTATAAGAATGGGGACACTGGCAGAAGTGTCATGGGAAGAAATGGTTAGTCTGTATCCAGCAAAACTTTCTATTTCTGGTGGGAGGAGGGCAGGAATCATGATCCCTCCCTGAAAGTAGACATTTAGTGTAACCAATCCACAATTGCGTATATGCTAGAAAATGGCATCATATTGGCTCAGCATGAATGTTTTCTTTTAGCATTTGAGCACAAAGCAGATCCGTTGTAATAAAGGAATGTCTACGTTGTTGAGCTCATGCATAGTTTCTATTCTTGCCAAGTTAGTCATTTAGTACATGAACCCATTGAGCAAAGCCAGGATCTGAAAACAAGTGTATTGAAAGCCACATAACAGGCCTTCATGTCTGATTATTGAGATCCTCCTCGGTGGTAGATGCTCTTTAGAGCATTTAAATTCAGCACAAACATCTTTGCACTTTGTGTCTTTTTGACAACCCAGTTCACAGAACCAGTCCCTCATCAGCAACCTTCCAATCTTACCCTTTCTAAGTCTTTGACCAGCTATTCAACCCATTAGGCATTGCTCAGATATAACCATAGAATTGGACCTTTCCAAATAAAGTAAACAATCAGATCTACTGCCTATTGGAAAGATCTCCCTTCTGTCTATCAGGACTAGCCCCCTATGGGATTATAGTACAGAAGCTGATGACTTTTGACATCATGTGGACCCATCAGTAACAGATCCTCTGTGGATCCCACTTAACATGTTAGTTATATCTTCTTATATTACTAGAAACTTCAATTTTTCATAATTGAGGGTTTGGAAGAGTGACCAGGAAGCATTTGAAGGGGACACATTAATGGGCAATTTACTTGTGTCTCCCAAACTTGTCAAGGCCTGGTCTTGTATATGCCATTTCCACTAACAGAATATTGCTGCAAACTGTCTTACGATTTGAGGGATCAAATATTATTGAATGGGCAGCTGAGGTTGCCAAGTGATGTGATGTCTTGTGGTCAGGAGCCAGGAACTTCCATCTTTGCAAGTAAATAATAACTATGAGAAGAGATCATCAGTTTTACTACAATCTCTCAGTAATCTGTACTGTGATTCCCTCCAGGGGCTCCAGATTGCTGCACAATCTGCCACAGACACTTCAAATACTACTGGAAACTCAACCACAAGGTTCAAATGTCAAGACAGCTTCCACTAGAAGGTCCTAAGAGCCACTAGAGCATGGACCTTATTAAGTCCTCTTTTGTCCTGGATATTGTGCCAAACTGTGACCTTCTAAGTTACCTGGTGAGTGGAAACAGCCCACACAGATATGGAGTACGTAGTCTTCAGTATCCAAATAGTTATACCAAACATTGCCTTTTTCCTCATGGTAGGTGGTGTGAGCGACAGATAATGCTTCTGAGGCTTAGAGGCTATATTCCCACATATCTTAGACCTCAGACTATGGGAAATGGCATGATAGGACAGACTTCATTTCATAGGCTTTATCTCCTATCTTCCAGAACATCTATGTCTTATTGAAACATCTAGGGTTCTTGTTATCTTAGACCACCAGACTATTGGAAACCGCACGATAGGACAGACTTCATTTCATTGGCTTTATCTCCTATCTTCCAGAACATCTATGTCTTATTGAAACATCTAGGGTTCTTGTTATCTTAGACCACCAGACTATTGGAAATGGCACGATAGGACAGACTTCATTTCATTGGCTTTATCTCCTATCTTCCAGAATATCTATGTCTTATTGAAACATCTAGGGTTCTTGTTCTTTTTTGGTCATCGGATCCATACACGGGGAAAATATAGCTAAAGCATACCTTCGTTTACAAAATATTCATGATAAAATTTTGCAAGGTAGAAAACATTTAGAGAATATTTTGTGAAATTTTTTCATGAATATTTAGTAAATAAATGCACATATAACTACAGTTTTCCATTTTCCCTATGTATGGCAACTTTATGGGTGACCTTTGGGATACCCTGTTCTTCCACATGAAATGCACAACTTCTAATACAGAGTCAACATCTCTGTGTTAGGTGCCAGGGGATGCGGCTTATTTTATCTAGTAAAGATGCTACACAGGCATCAAAATCAGCTAAACTTTATAAATAAACATATATTATAAATAAAATTTACAAATAAACTTTATAATCCATAATAATCTTTAAGATGTATCTTATTTTTGTACCAGAGAAATGGATGAGTTAAACATGGATGTGGTATGAACCCTTTTCTCTTGTCTCTGATGGTGGCTATAATTTCTGTACAGAGTTCAACTCTGATCTTGAATTACTATTTGGCTGGGAATGACAGTTCCACAGATGGCCACTTGGTCTTTCCAATAAAAAAAATCTTCACACATCAGGGAACCACTTAGGGGATTCCACTAGCTACTAAATTTGTTTATTCCAACTATATATTCAGGAACTAAGGAACAACCACAATTGTTAACTAAAACTGTAACAGGCTAGGTCATATCTCCATTGGTCACCAGACCTCCATATTCTTCACTCTTCAAATGTGATCCAAAGATAATAGAGAAATTGTGAGTCTCTAGGATTTAGCATCTATTTAAAGCCAGTACCTAATAACTTCTGGAATACCAAGGTATTATCCTTGTTTCAGCATATTTTATTCAGTATGTAACAGAATATTTCTTGGGAAAGGTTAGGAAAATATACATATATATTATGTACAGTAATATGAGAAGTTTCATCTAATTAAAAGTAGAAGTTTCTTCTTCATAAGAACCAGACCCATCCCTCAATAAAGGGGTGACAGGTCTGTGAAGGGACCTAAGTCTGTGAATTAAATTAATAGCCATGAATATCTGATATTTTCAGAATGTTAATATTACTCCAGTTACTTGAACCAAATTATGATAGAACCTCCATAGTTGACCACCTCTCCACATTGACCACTTACCCAAGTTAACCTAATTTTCCAACAGACATGCACCACGTGTATGTATTAATACAGTAGGTCTAGTTCCTTATATTGGCTGCTTTCATGTGTTGACCAGTTTTTACAGCCTCCTGGGTAGTCAACTTATAGAGGTTCTACTGTGTTTACAACAGATTCTGGTTAAGGTCATCTAAATTGATGATTTCTCTCAGACTAGGCTTTATATTTAGCTCTCATTGATGCAAAATACTTAGAATACATTCCAACATATCTTTTTCATAGGGGGATAAATTTGGGGCAAGATATTTCATTTTCATTGGCTTGAGTTCTTTCTTTTCTAAGACAGGGCATTGCTGTTCTTTCTAGAATAACTAGGAAAAACTGGGTAAAAAAAAATTATCAGTAGAACCATTAGATACATTGCAATAGTCACTTTTTATTTAAGTGACCTTAAGAGATTCAGCAGAGATTGATAGCCAGTTAATCTAGCAGAAGACTTTAACTGTTCACCTGTTATCACACTCTGAGAGGATATCCACTGCTGATTCAATGGACAATAACACTTTATTCCTTCTACTATGTGGAAATTGCATGATAAGGACCCATGGCTTAATTATATTATATTGTGCTGTCAATTAAGCATAGCTCATAATTTCACTGTTTTAACATTAATTAATGTTTTTAATTTAAATTTCCTCTCACTTTTTATAGAAATAATGCTATTATCTTATCCTAAGCATTCATATTTCTGAATCATTTATAGCTCTATTTTTCTAATAAGTGAGAAAAAGATAAATACATAACTACCATTTTTAAAGTAATCCATGTTCCACTCAGGATTCTATTATGCACACAGCAGTGAGAACAAGCTACCTACCCTTATGCTCATCATATAGAAAAATTTCACAAATGCTAAACAAGCAAAAGAAACCACACAGACTAAAAGTTCCATCTTAAATATTAGCATTCTTATGTAGAAAAGTTAATTATTAAAAATATAAAATAAATCCCAGCTGTTAGAAGTTAGGTTAATGGCTCTCTTTGGCTGGGAGAGACTTGTGTTAATAGGGGATAATAGGGTTAATCTCATTCTTAATTGACAGCAGTGTTTTCAACCTTTTTTATCTCATGGGCAGACTTTAACCTGTAGTTAAACTTCCACAGCACACTTAAATTATGTTGGTCAAAAAAAAAAAAAAAAGGAGTAGAAAGAAGAATATATGAACTGTGGTTTGAACTTATTTCAAAAATATTTAGTAGTCTTTAAAATTTTAGGCACACCTAAGATCGTCTCACGGCATGCTGGTTGAAAATCACTGACTAGAAGATGGTTCTACAGTATATTCAGTATATGAAAAAAATCATCCCATTGTGCATTTTTTTTTTAGAGAAAAACACAAGACCAAGTTTATTTCATACAATGTTATTCACACATTTTTTCATTTTCTAATTTATACATAATATACAAAGAAGTGAAGTTAACATTATTTCATATGAACCAATAAGAGCCAGGACTTAGACAAACT
>CAUYRH010041925.1:0-42737 GCA_963574655.1 Perodicticus potto | reverse complement strand
AAGGAGGGAGGGAGGGAGGGAAGGAAGGAAGGAAGGAAGGAAGGAAGGAAGGAGGGAGGGAGGGAGGGAGGGAGGGAAGGAAGGAAGGAAGGAAGGAGGGAGGGAGGGAGGGAGGGAGGGAGGGAGGGAGAGAGGGAAGGAGGGAGGGAGGGAGGGAAGGAAGGAAGGAAGGAAGGAAGGAAGGGGCTTTTGGTTATGAAATTGAGGAGTATCTTCTAAAAGATACCCCAAATAACACAGCTCTTCATTTGTTTAAGACAGTGTAAAGACACCCAAAGCCAGCCGTTTGAGAAGGCAGAAGAGAAAAATGGGTAAAAGCACCTGCGGTTGAAACTAAACTGTGACAAGACGGCACTTGGCTTGGTGCGCTGCACCCTCTCGGAGAGCAGACTCAGTTTCATGGCTGGAGCACATGCAGGGTAAGTGAGGACTTGGCAGCTATGCCCAGGGGGACTAGCTCCTTCTTGGATTTATATTTACCTTTTCTTGCCTTATTTTTGAATGGCCGTCTCGTTACTTACAGAATATATTCACAAGATACTGGTTAGGCTTTTGGTTCTGAGTCTCTGCTCCAATAACAGTCTGCACTCTGTGATCCTGTTTGAGACCTCGGGACGCTCCTGTCTGAACTTCCCTCCCTGTGTCCATGGCGGCAGGGCGTCTGCTGCACTGTCACCAGCAAAGCATGAGAAAACCTTCCTTTCCCATCTTTGTTAAGCCTACAGGGGCCAGTGCAGTGTTCTTCTCAGAGTTAAAACTTGAAATTTTCAATTGACAAGGCCCACCCCATGCTTAAGCGCAGTACAGTCAAGCAGACAAGGTCCATGGAAATTACACGCTGTGACATGCACTTTAACAGATGCTACATTGTCCTGTGAGCACCCTCTTTAGGTAACATTATTATGATCTAACTGCGTGTCAGACGCTGGCTGCACACATCATCTTACGTACCACAGCCCCATGGAGTGACGACAGTTACTGTCTGCATTTTTCAGATGAGGAAACGGAGAAAAAGAAATAACTTGCCTATCGCAGAACTACTGATGTCTTGTAACATCCTGTTCCCATAAACAGACCGTATAACAGGATTCCTGAGTAAGCCATTTAGCAAAGCTTGGATAGTCAGGGGAGCAGGCTAAGGAAGGGGAGAAGACAGAAAAGGCGATATCTCAGGGAAAACTAAGTTACTGTCCAGTGGGAGACAGGGCTCATATTCTCACACCCCTTTTCTAGTGGGCTATGGAGTCCCCCTGGGAGTAAGTACAAGTCCTAGGCATTTCTAAGTAGGAAATGCCCAGTCCTAGGCTGGGTAGAAAAGAGTCACAGATGTGGGCTGTTGAAAGCAAATGCACATTAAAGCTAGGATAGAGGAAATAGAATCAGAACAGGTATCCCAGGGTGGCCAGGTGGGGTATCCCAGGGTGTCCAGGTAGGGTATCCCAGGGTGACTGGGTGGGGTATCCCAGGGTGTCCGGGTGGGGTATCCCAGGGTGTCCAGGTGGGGTATCCCAGGGTGACCAGGTGGGGTATCCCAGGGTGTCCAGGGGGGTATCCCAGGGTGACTGGCTGGGGTATCCCTGGGTGTCTGGGTGGGGTATCCCAGGGTGTCTGGATGGGGTATCCCAGGGTGACTGGGTGAGTATCCCTGGGTGTCCAGGTGGGGTATCCCTGGGTGCCTGGGTGGGGTATCCCAGGGTGACTGGGTGGGGTATCCCTGGGTGACCGGGTGGGGTATCCCTGGGTGACCGGGTGGGATGTCCAGGTGGGGTATCCCTGGGTGACCGGGTGGGGTATCCTAGTGTGTCCAGGTGGGGTGTCCAGGTGGGTTATCTCTGGGTGGCTGGGTGGGGTATCCCTGGGTGTCCGGGTGGAGTATCCCAGGGTGACTGGGTGGGGTATCTCTGGCAACCAGCATTCAAACCCAAGCAGGGTTGGGTTCTTATCTTCCATTCTACCCACTTTCATATTCCTACAAATTTTCTTAAAACCTGAAGTTTTTGGCTTTCTCATTGTTTTACAAGAGTATTTCTTATCCCCCAGGATATTTATAACACGAATATCACAACTCAAATTATGCTGCCGCTGAAAACTAATACGGTTAGTGTCACAGCCCAGGTGACTCTCCCCAAGTAATTTACTCCTATTTCCATTGACACTTGGCTTGTTAATGAGGGAAAGCTGATTAGCATGTCACTGATAAGGTCATGAAGATTAAATGCTACTTTCTGAGTCCCAGTGATTTTGCAAATGGCTTTTAGGCACCATAACCCATCTTGGAATTCCTGTAATAATGTCAGTGTTTTTGTGTAAATGGGAGACTGGGAAGCAGCACTGTGTCGTCAGGATTGCTCAAGGTGTGATAGCCCAATTTCAAAACATCTGCACCAATGTGATGTTTTATCATGACCTTGGATCTTTCCCATCTCTGAGAATGGATCCTTTATGGGCTCCAGATGGAAAGTGTAAAATTAACACCCCCTTGTAGACTAACATCCATATGTTCCCCACGCACTGCAGAGACATACTTTGTTCACAGTATCATTTATTTAAATGAAATTAGCATAGAAATGATGATAAATTGCTGTTTCTCAATTTTATGCTGGATGAAACAGGAAAAAAGCATTTAATACTGTCATCAAGAAGTCTGATAAAAAAAGAAGAAATGAGTGTGCCAAATGGTGAATACGAATCACCAAACTCTACTGTAATTTTGCACATCTGTGTGGCCTGCTTGTGTTTGGAGTAAGCCCTCTTCATGCCCCCAAATGAATAAATACAAAAATCAATGCTCAAAATAACCAAACATTCATGCATTTATATTAAGACTGGGTTTGACTGCAAGTAACAGAGCTCTTCACTGGATGAATTACACAGAAAGAAGTTTATTTCTCAATCAGATAAATTCAAGTTTTGCTCCTTGCTGGTCACCGGTCAGTTCTCTCTAAACTACGGTCTGGGTCTTCGTGATCCCAGATGCAGACACTCCATTCCCTTTTGGGGGAGAAGAATGTATCAATTGTCTTTTAACAAAGGACCCACAAAGCTGTCAGATAACACGTCTTGTCGCTCATTAGCCTGACCTTGGTCCTCAGGGCCACACTCATCTCCCATGGGAGGCTGTGAAACGTAGTCTTCCATGAATTCCCTTCTGAAAACTGAGGCTGCATTACTGCAGGGGACAGGGCCAGAGGATCTCAGGGAATAACAACAGCCTCTGTCACAGCAGTTTCTAAAGGTGTTGACAGGGCCAAATTAAAATAAGGATCACTCGTGTTTCTTTTTTATTTAAGTCACAGGAAATTTCTTTTAGCCCAGGCCTGCTTATTTCAGGGTGAAAATTAAATTTGAGTTCAATAGTAATTTTTAATGATGGCGTTTAAAACATATGAACAATCTATGCCAACGCTCGATCCCTTTAGCAGGACCAATTCTGTAATAGATCGCTTAATTTGTCTCAAGACTCCTTCTCTTCCTGAGAACCCCACATCTAAGACCCAGTCATATGGGAGCATAAGGCCTCCCCTGTTGCCCTCCCAAGGACAGATGGGGGATGACCCTGCAGTGATGTTCTTGGGAAGGCAAGAGGTGGGCTGTGGCTTTCTTGGGTCTGCATTGCCACTCAAAGTCCCCTTCACTGCCCAACCCTGCCTCCTCACCCTCCGTAACTACTAACTCCAAGAACACTTCCTAACAAATCTTGTGCACACCGATATCCACCTGCAAAGCTGCTTGGCAGAGAGAAGAACCAGCCAAAGACTGGTGTGGTCTGTACCAGATCACACTTCAGTCACACCTCTCCCACTCTCCACCTGTTCCTGTGATGAGGCGCTTGACTCTGGCACTCTCGTCGGTACCGGCCTCCCCGTTTTCTGATGGAGGCTGGCCCGGCTCTTCTCTCTCACCATAGGAACCCCTCTTTGTGGGAGCTGATGCCCACTGGGTGATTATAATATTTAAGGAGTATATGAGCAGCCAGAGAGTGGGGACCAGTTATCAGAGTTCTGCCTCCGTTCTGCCACACTCAGGCAGAATGACACTAGGAGAGTCTGTTTCCTCATATTCAGCATAAGGGTGATGACACAAATTCCCAAGGGTGATTGAATTTAGTAAGGTTATGAGGTCACACTGCCAGCTTCTGACACCCTTCCTATCACTTCTTGTATGCGTCTGGCTGAGGTAGAACTTACTTGCCCAAATGGTCAAGGAAATGGCTTGGGCTTTCTTCATGAACTTTGTAACGTTGGAGAAATCTTCAAAAGGAACATTTGAAACAGCCTCCTTGCATGGCGGCCTCTTGTTTGTCTTGTGACGGTCAGGCTTGTTCCTTTAGGTCACAGCCAGCTGCCTGAGTTGGCGTCTGTGGGTTTCGAGTCATTGCCCCTACATGGTTCCTACAATTGCTGCTAAGTGCTGCATCATGCTCCTCATCTGGGCAACCCAGGAATAGCAGCCCTGCCTTAATGCCATGGTTCTCAAACTGGAGTCCCCCAGCCGAGAGCATCAGCATTAGCTGGGAACTTGTTGTAAATGGTCAAACGGTCTTGGATCTTAGCCCAGACCTAACTGAATCCGACCCGGCCATCTGTGCTGTGTTTAACCAGCTCCCCAGAGGACAAGAAGGAGTCCTTTAAAGTTGGAGAGCCACTGCTTGACGGGAAGCCCAAAGGGCAGGGAGAGGAGAGCTTTGCAGAGACTCTTGCTCGTCTTAAATCAATCCCTCTTGCTCCTCCTGCTCCTCTTACATACAAATTGAGTGTTTGGGGTCTAACCCTGACACAGTTTTCCAACATTGGTTCTATTTCTTTGGAAAAACCAGATACACACACACATGCTTTAATGAAGATTTTAGAGTAAACAAATGCCAAAAACCAGGCTTGGAAAATTTTTTCCAGCCTATTCTCAGCACTCCAGCAAAAAAAAAAAAAAAAAATACACCAGTTGCTAAACTTTTCTGCCAGATGACCTGGAAAAGTCTCCAGCTGCAGCTCTGACCACATGCAGGCAATAAAGGGCTGGCTAACCTGCTTCTGTTTGCTTTCTGCGCAAGATAAACATTTATCGCTAGGCGTATTGATTAACAGCATATCACTTCCCTCCTCACACCCTTACAAAGGGAGTAGGCTCCCCTTGGGAACTTAAACCTTTGTGGGGCTCAGAAGGCCCGAGTGCTACTGTGCCTCTGAGGCAGCTGGGAGCTGGGAGAAGGCACAGCAACCTGGGGCAAAGAGAGGCAGTGACCACACTCCAGGGCTGGTTTGAGAGCAGGGGATCCTCAACTCGGGAGGTCGTCAGGAAGCAGAATGGTCACAGTGAGATGTGGCGTCCACAGCAGGATGGCAAGGTTGTTAGCAAGTGGCACTGCCCAAGTATAGAATCCCAGCTCAAATGTCTACATTAATGGCTTGGAAACAGCTGCAAAGAAACCTTTCATTTTTTTAAAGTTTCTTTTTCTTCAATTTTTTTTCTCTTTTTGCCAAAGATGTATTGGCAGGGCTAGAAAGAGACCAACAATATTGGACTTATTTGCAATGTACGAAAGACATGATAAAGTGTTTAATATTGAAGACTGCCTCAGTTCCCACCTAAAAATGGGTGGCGATTAAACCAGAAAGAAATGGATAAATATATGGGATTCACTACCGACTCCTTCTCTGATATTCTGTTTTTGTGGACAATTTTTTTCTCTAGCGAATAATGCTGATTTTGAGTTTAAAAACTGGTGAGCTAAATTATTCCTATTTTAAAATTATGATTATGCATCCCAAGAAGGCTATGTTTTATAAGTTAAATTTAAAGAGGTTAATTTATAGTTAGACTGTGACTAACCTGTTGTTTTCTCAACAAATTATCATGACATCAAATTGAACAATTTTTTTATTTTTGTCATCTGTTTTGGTTGTGGAGCGAGCCTTGGTCGTACCGTCCTTTAATGGAGGTGATATGAAGGCAGGCCCTGGGGGGCCCTGTGAGCCCCAGAGAGTCAACTGTGACATTAGGAAGGTTGGTTGGAGTTTTTTCACATTTAATTGCAGATATTTTCTGCCTTAAAAACTTAAAAATAGGGCAGCGTCTGCGGCTCAAAGGAGTAGGGCGCAAGCCCCACATACCGGAGGTGGCGGGTTCAAACCTAGCCCTGGCCGAAAACTGCAAAGAAAAAAAAAAAAACTTAAAAATATCTCCTTCAAAAAACTTGGCAAATGCGTTTTTTTTTTTCATTTGAGAGAATTGTAGATTCATATATAATTATAAGAAATAGTACAAATAAATTCAGTGTACCTTTTATCTGGTTTCTTATAAATAATTGTACAATAAGCATACAATTGGGATATTGTACTATATCCCAACCAGGATATTGACATTGATAGAATCAGGACATAAAACACTCCTACACCACAAGTCCCCCCTGCTGGCCTTTCATAGACAAGCCCATCTTTCCCATCCTGCTCTCCGTTACCACTGGCAACACTCACCTGCCCTCCATGTTTATAATTGTATTATTTCAAGACTGGTCCACACGGAATCACGCAGTGCTCAATCATTGCAGGCTGAAATTTTTCCCTTCAGCATAATTCTCTGGAACTCATCTGGGTTATCATATGTATCAATATTTCATTCCTTTTTATTGCTGAGTAATATTCCATTATATGAATGGGCCTCATTTTATGGAACAATTGACTCTTCAAAGGATGCCTGTGTTGCTTTCGTTTTTGGCTATTATGAATAAAACTGCATAAACATTTGTGCACAGACTTCATTCCTCCGGGATAGTCAACTTCTTCGGCAACACCTGTGCAACAATTTAGGGTGTACACGGGTTTATCCCAGGTTCTCTGCTCTGTCCCAGGGATCCATGTGTCCGTCTCTGTCCATTCCATGGAGTCCTGGTCACTGCCTCTACACAAGTAAGGAAGGGTAAGTCAGTCTTGAAATCTGATAAACTGACTTCTCCCTCTTTATTCTTCTTTTTCCAAATTGTTTTTAGTTCCTTTCCCTTTTCCTGTATATTTTAGAAACTCTTGTTTACATCTGAAGATTTCCAAAGGAACTTTACTAAACCTGCGTGTGTAACTGGGGGTGACTGACAACTTTACCATGTGGAGTCTTCCCGGTTGTCTATGTTCTCTGTTTCTTTGGCTCACCAGTTTTTAAACTCAAAATCAGTGTCATTCATAATTGCCAACAAACACAGAAGATCAGAGAAGGAGTTGGTAGTAAATCCTACATGTTTATCCATTTCTTTCTGATTTAAACACAATCCATTTTTAGATAGGAGCTGAGGGAGTCTTCGATATTAAACACTTTATCATGTGTTTTATATATTGCAAATAAATTCAATACATAAATAAATAAATTGTTGGTTTCTTTCTAGCACTGCCAATACATCTTTGACAAAAAAGAGGAAAAAATGAAGGAAAAGGGGCAGCACCTGTGGCTCAGTGAGTAGGAAGCCAGCCCCATATACTGAGGGTGGTGGATTCAAACCTGGCCCCAGCCAAACTGAAACAAAAAAAATAGCCGGGCCTTGTGGAGGGCGCCTGTGGTCCCACCTACTCAGGAGGCTGAGGCAAGAGAATCTCCTAAGCCCAGGAGTTGGAGGTTGCTGTGAGCTGTGACTCCACAGCACTCTACCCAGGGTGACAAAATGAGACTCTGTCTCTAAAAAAAAAAAAAAACTGATGAAAAAGAAACTTTAAAAAATAAAAGGTTTATTTGCAGCCATCTTCCAAGCCATTAATGTAGACATTTTAGTTGGGATTCTCTACTTGGGCAGTGCCACTTGCTGACAATCTTGCCATCCTACTGTGGACTTCACAACTCACTGTGACCATTCTGCTTCCTGACGGCCTCCCGAGCTGAGGATCCCCTAATCTTTCATCAGCACTGTGTAATTGGCAGCATAAAAGGCTTGTACGTGTTTTGTTAGATTTATACCTAAGCATTTCTTTTTCGAGCAACTATAAATGGTATTTTAATTTTGGTGTTCACGTTTTCACTGCTAGTATAGAGAAATATAATTAGTTTTTGCTTGAACTCACTTATTAGTTCTAAGAGATTTCTCTACATCCCTTGAGATTTTCTATATATAGACAACCATGTCATCTGCAAATAAGGTCAGTATTATTTCTTCTTCTCTAATCAGTATGTCTTTTATTTACTTTTCTTACCTATTGCACCAGCTGAAAGTTCCAGCACTACTTTGAACAAGAGTAGTGAGAAAGGACATTCTTACCTTATTCCCAATCTTCAGGAAAGTCCTCAGCATCTCACCATTAAACGTGCAGTGCAGATGTATGTAAATGGCATTGGTCAAATTGATGGTGTTCCCCTCTATTCCTTTCTTTCTGAGGTTTTTTAAAATCATAAAATGGGGTGGCGCCTGTGGCTCAAAGGAGTAGGGCACCAGCCGCATAAACCGGAGGTGGTGGGTTCAAACCCGGCCCTGACCAAAAGCTGCAAAAAAAAAAAAAAAATCACGATGGCCAAGTGCTATTTTTTTAGTAGGTTGATATGATAATGTGATTTGTCTTCTTTGGCCTGTTAATATGGTGAATTACATTGATTAATGTTCAATAGTGACTAAATCTTACATATTGGGAATAAATTCCATTTGGTAATAGTGGAATATATATATCCCTTTTCTACATTACTATGTTCTAATTACTAGTATTTTGTTCAAAATTTTTGGTCTATATTTTTAAAGAATATTGGTTGATAATTTTCTTTTTCAAATGTTCTTGTCTGGTTCTGGTATCATGAAAATATCAGCTTAATTAAGTAAACTGGGAAGTGTTTCACTCTTTTGCATTCTGGAAGGGATTGTGTAAAATTAGTGTTAATTCTATTTTATGCATTCGGTAGCATTGTTCAGTGAAATCATCTGGGACTGGGGGTTTCTCTTTTGGAGAGTTAGTAAATTAAAATTTCTGAGCCAGGCATGGTGGTTCATGCCTATAATCCCAGCACTCTGGGAGGCCAAGGCAGGTGGATCACCTGAGCTCACATGTTCAGGCCAGCCTGAGCCAGAGCAAGACCTCATCTCTAAAAATAGCTGGGTGTTGTGGGCGGTGTAGTCCCACCTACATGGGAGGCTGAGACAAGAGAATCCCTTGAACCCAAGAGTTTGAGGTTGCTATGACACCATGCCAGTCTACCGAGAGTGACAAAGTGAGACTCTCATAAAAAAAAAAAGTAAATAAAATTTCAATTTCTTTCCTGGTTATAGGGCTATTCAAATTATCTGTTTCATATTGGAGGAATTATGGTAGTTTGCATTTGTCAAGAAATTTGTCATCTTCATTTAAGTCAGGGGCCTCAAACGATGGCCCGTCAAGGACATTTATCTGGCCCACTGGGTGTTTTTGCCACCTCTGCCTGTCCTGCTTAGTAGCCCACTCGTCCTGGGCCGCAGTGCACATGTGTGGAATGTGAGCCGCACTTTCAGACTCCCCTCCCTCTCTCTGTCTCTCCCCTCCTCCTCTTAGTCTCAGGTGTGATCAGAGGAGTCACCAGGTTGCCTGTGCAGAGCCTGATTCTATGCTTCTGCCTGAGGACCAAGGTAAGAACAAGTTAGGATTTTTTTTTTTTTTTGAAGTTAGGAGGTCTATTTTTTTTTTTTTTTATTTTGCAGTCAGTAAGGCCTTTTTCTTGTGGTTAAGTGGGGCCTTTTCTTCCTGAAGTTACGAGGTCTTTGTGCAGTGTGCATAGGAATTTGTTCATAGTTTTTTTTTTAAACTTTAGTCCGGCCCTCCAACAGTCTGAAGGATAGTAAACTGGTCCCCTGTTTAAAAAGTTTGAGGACCCCTGATTTAAGTTGTCAAAATTATGTTTGTAGAGTTGTTCGTAGTATTTCCTTTGTGTCTTTTATTCTGTGCATGATCTACAATAACATGTGCTGCTTTAGTCTTGATCTTGGTAATTTGTATCTTCTCTCTCTTTTTTTCTTTTCTTTTTTTTTTTTTTTTTTTTTGCAGTTTTGGTCTGGGGCTGGGTTTGAACCCACCACCTCCGGCATATGGGACCTGTGCCCTACTCCTTTGAGCCACAAGTGCCGCCCTATCTTCTCTCCTTTCTTTATCAGTCTTGGTAGAGGTTTATTTGTTGGTCATTTTAAAAACCACCCCTTTGTTCCACAGATTTTCTCTATTCTTTCTGTTTTTACTTTCATCAAATTCTGCTTGTATCTTCGTTTCTTTTTTCTGCTTGCTTTGGATTTATTTGCTCCTCTTTTTCTAGTTTTTGAGGAAGGAGCTTACATTCTTGATTTGAGATCATATTTTTTTCTGATGGGCATATTTAGTGCTACAAAAGGCCTTCTCAGCGCTGCTGTCAGTGGTGCCACAAATGCTGACATGCTGTGTTTCGTTTTCATTCTGCTCAATTTTTGTAACTTGGAACTTCCTCTTTGACCTGTGTGTTGTATAGTTTTCACATGTCTGGAGATTTTCCTGTTATATCGCTGTTATTAATTTCTACTTTTATTCCATTGTAATCAGAGGACACACACTGTGTTATTTCAATTCTTTTTTTTAAAGGATTAGAAAGAAGAAACACACGTTTTATTGTTCTTGTTAATTTTCAACATGTACACTATCATTACCAATACAAAGGTAATAGGATTCTGTAGTGCTAGGAAAACATTTTCAAGCTGATTTTCAGTAATACCAGCAATCACATCAGTTATCCTAGCTTGCAAGTCTTCTAAAGACCGAGGTTTGGTTGAATGAACATCCATTTTCACATGTTCCCATAAAAAGAAACCCAGTACACTCTGCAGAATGTGGAGGCCAGGAAAATGGTCCACATCTTCCAAACCATCTGAAGGGAATTTCTCATGTGGAAACTGTCTAACGTGCAGAGCAAACACTATATTCTCTAACAGTCCCAATTGTTCAAGCTGAGGAATAAAGTAATTTTGCAGCATTTCTTAATAGCTATCACCATTAACAACACACCCTTCAGGAAAGAACGGCTCGACTTTTTCCCAAAGCACACCACACATTAACTTTGGGAGAATCTCTTTCATGTTTAACAGACTCATGAGGACTTTCCGTTCCCTAAACATGTCAATTACTCCTGTTGACCTTGCCTCTAATGTGGGATGTTGCTTCACAAGAGAACACTAAATTACTCAAAAATGTGTCTTCCAATTCTTATAAATTTGGGGGGATTTGTTTTATGGCTCAGGATGTGGTTAAAATTGATACAGGATTGTTCCATGGGTACTGGAAAAGAATGAGCACTCTGTTGCTGTGGAGTGGGGCAATCGGGAAATGTTCACCAGGTCCTGTTAGTTGGTGCTGGTGTCCAGTTCTCCTTTTTTCTTTGTTGTCTAGCTGAAGGTTCGTCAATATGTTGACCTTATAGAAATAACTTTTGCTTTCATCAAATAGCATAAAGGGGGCTGGGTGTGTTGGCTCATACCTGTAATCCTAGCACTCCGGGAGGCTGAAGTGGGAGGGCCCTTTGAGCTCAGGAGTTCAAGATCAGCCTTAGCAAAAGCGAGACTCCAGCTCTACTAAAAATAGAAAATTTAGCCAGGCATTGTGGTAGATGCCTGGAGTCCCAGCTACTCAGGAGCCTGAAGCGAAGGATTGCTTGAACCCAGGAGTTTGAGGCTGTTGTGAGCTAGGTGAGACCAAAGCACCCTGGGACAACAAACAAACAAACAAAATGCAACATAAAGGCCAGAGTGGGGGAGGGGCGTTGAACATAAACCAAAAGCTGAGGTTTTAGTTCAGCTATGGGTCCTCTTCATTGTTTATCTCTGGTTTGAAATAAAGGAATGAATAGAGGGTTTTTATTTAACTATAACGTTTATAATAGTTCAAAGTAATTCAGGCAAGAGTGATTTCACTGCCTATGAGCACCTGCGAGGGAAAACCAAGGACTTATCAGTAGTCCCCTGGAAAAAGCAACCCCACAGTTATCAGCTGAAATACAATCCAAACTGAGGTGCTGGTATTCAGGGGCAACCAAGTCTCCCCTGCAACTGGGATCTGTGACCACACTATCCTCCTCTCATGAACGTCAAAAGCGGAGGAGCCGGGGAGAATAAACACAACCACAAACCCCCTACAAGCAGCACTGAGAAATTACAAAGCCCCATCACGCTGGCGGAGCTTGGGGGTGCCCTAGTTCATTCTGTGGTCGCCACCACTGGGCAGTGCCTGGAGCTGACACTCTCTAACTCTGAACCTTATGAGGGTGAACGGCAGCACACTGGCCCTCACACCCTGCCCGCCTTTCTAACTAGGAATGCAGCAGGATGTTATATTTAAATGCCAAACACTGTTAATCATTTCAGCGACACTTCAGTTTGGGTGAAATGACTTTCCCGGTGTAACTAATTGCTTGAATATCTCCAGACAGACATACTCTTTACAGACATTTATGCTGTCCTCTTTTTATAACTTTATTTCATTTTCTGTTCATTTCTGGTGTTGACTCAAAGGCCCTTTATCACCTCGTGCTGATAATCTGTGCTTTATGGCTGCTGGTGTGATTGGGAGCAGTTGAAGCCGCGTGCAATAATACACACATATAAATATTTGAACAGGAAAAAGAAGGTCTGTCTGATGTAGGCCAAGGAAGAAATGCATTTAAACAAATAATGCCACTAGAGGGACCTTGACTCTAAACTGGGAATTGGCAAGGTCAGACTTGGAAGGGCAGCCTAGCCTCATTTTACTCCTGTCGGTGGGCACTGGTACCTTTGCTGACTTTCAAAGGCAGGTCCTCCAGGGTGCCGAGCTGGGGTCCTCACTGGGGGGCGTATGACGTCATCGTCACGGCTAGCATATTTGACCAAGATCACACTAAAATAATTCCCCTTGAGAAGAATAAATTTGCTTTTGCAGAGAGTTAAAGACCTAAGAGGTTTTAATTAGTTTACCCGGCCTCTGCATTTGGTCACCAAACGTTATTGCAGAGTTCAAAGAGCATGATGTGATGTGTCTCCTTTTCCCATTTTGCACGGAGGGACCTTTCCCCCTTTCAGCACCTCCTGTGAATAGTTGGAAATGAGTGCGAAGTGACATTCAACTCAGAAAGTAAGAGCACCAGGAAGCAGAACTGGAGGCAAACAGAGCAGCTCATTGCACCAGGCATAGCTGGTGCTGTCTGCGGTTGTCCCTGACAGCGTGGCCAACTCGCAACCACCTGTGTTTGCTCACTAGCTTTCCCCAATCTGCGAGAAAATGGCCTGGCCGGTCACATGGCAGCCAGATAGGCCAGGCACCATGGGAAGACAAAAGCCGGAGCTTTTAGCAGAGTTAATCATTAATGCGCCTTTTCTTTGTCCCATTCAGGAGTGCTGACAGGGCTTTGATAGCCTGTATTTGCCATCAGCCGGCTGCAGGCAGAGCCAGGTACTAATGAGGCCCCGGCTCCAGGCTCCCTCCAGCACCCACTAGCAGACCTGGGCCAGCACCTGAGTCCTGCCTGCCTCCTGCCCACCCCAGGGTGCCCCCCACTTCTTCTGGCCTTGCTCTGATTGAACACCGCCCCCAACCTAGAACCCTGCATGCTTCTGCAAGTTATCTGTGTGAGTCCAGCAGGGCAAGGATTGGAAATGTGTGATTATAAAAGGCCCAAACCCCGCCCCCTTGTTACCTTTCCCCAAACCAGGGGGAAAAAGCAAAGCTAAACTGAATATGTTTTTTATTTACTTGGATGTAGACCAAGGGTGGATGATTTTGCCCTAACAGCAATAGGGTGTTTTCTTCCCAAAACGTAGTTTAGAGAGGACCCCATGTGTGTATTCTGATAGTTCTGCTGAGCAACTGGAAGGGGTGTCCCGACAGCGCTCTGAGTTTATGGAGAACCCCACCTGCATGGCCTTAGCAGTATAAGTAGCTCGAGTGTCAATGCGACTGGAGTTGGGGTGAGTGGGAGCCACATGAAAAGCTCCCCGATACCTTCCCTTATTTGGCTCTGTGAGCTCCGTCCTGCCCAGGGAAACCTTCAGACTCTGTCTTCATTTGTTTTTTGCCACCAACATGCTGGAAACGCTCTTCAGACTCTGCTGCCTCTGCAGCCTCCTGGAAAATGCCACTGGCCATGCAGGTCTAGACCCCAGTGCCACCACCTTTTAGGGGCAGTTGGAGACAAGCAAGCAGAGTGCGTCTTTGAAACATGACTTACACAAGGACAGAAATTTTCAAGTCTGGGGTTATGAAAGGGCAGAGCTTTTTTCTAGGAATTGGGTACATGAGAAATGCCACTGCTGACAGTTGATGATGGACCAGGCCAGTGAAGACCACGCCGAAGGCCGGACACAGCTCTGTTGCCCTCCCTCTTGCCAGAGGGAAATTGCCTTTAATGATTTTATCCAATTGAGTTTTACAACATCTATAGTGCACTGGGTGATGACAACTTTTATTACCATCTTTTTTTTTTAACAGATGAAGAAGTGAAAGTTGGCCGATTGACTTTGTCATCTTGGACCTGCAGCAACAGACAGATGGGGAGGGTTCCACAGGCACAAGCTGGGTGACCACGGTCCCAGGGCTGACATGCTGCTCACCACTGCAGGCCGCTTCCTGCATCTGCAGCCTGGTTCCTTCTTAAGGAAATTGTTCATTCTCCCTCAAATTATTGGGCGCTACTGTGTACCACAGAGCCCTTAGATCTAGAGGGAACAAAGGGGGACACAGCGTGCTTCCTGCCACTGAGAGTGGCTCGGAAGACACCACGTGGACCACAAATAAAGAGGCCAAGAGAACAGCAAGTGAGGCATTTGACTGCCGTGCAACAAGACGCTGCCGGGCTCACACTCTGCAGAGCTCGGCTCCACACCTGAAGTCTCCAGAGGAAAGGAAAGCCCGTGATGTCAGAGGCCTGCATGCTAGAACGCAGGAAACATCCAGTCCAAATAATGTTATCAGCTTTAACATAATAAGCAGCTCTGTGTGTCATCAGCTTTTTAAAGTGCTCTTCATACAGGTAACACCAGCAATTTAATGACCTGTGTATTCCATTTGATCACGGTCTCATCAACCATCCCTGGCACATAAGGTTAGTAGTTGACTATTACTAAAAACACATCTCCATTCTCACCGTGTGCACTGGGTCTAGAACACAACCTTTGGGTTTGAAAGGACCTACGCTGCTGGCTAAGCACACATTCAGCCAGATATATTTCAAGCTCCCAAAATAGATAAAATAGAATAGCATTTTGTTATTTTGGGGGCAAAATTATCTGAATCATTCATTGGAATAACCAGCAACTAAACAGCCATTTGGGGACAGATAATGAAGGTCAAATTAAGATAACGATGGTGATACACTGACATTCTCCTATAACTGTTAAAGCAGATTGAATCAGGACAGAAAGATGATTGTCAGGTACAGTCTCGCTTCCTGGTGTCTTAGTGTAGAAGACCCCAAAGGCAGCCCCAAAGTTGAGAGTTTGAGTGCAGTTTATACGGAAGGTGATCCCAGGACTCAGCAAGGGACAGAAGAGATAAGATGGGGAAGCGAGAGCAACCACTGAGAGTGTGTTAATGATCAGGACACCACTGGGTGACTGGAGCCCGCCATGCAGGGAGCACACTGACCCCTGTGGGCACCACTCCAGGGAGTCCCACACTGGGGGACAGGGCCTGTGTTATTTGTCCCACCCTTCACCACTGAAGTGTCCCTTCTGAGTGGACAACTCCCCACTCTCTGACTGCCCCACCCACTGGGGAACACACATCTCTGTTCAGAGAACACCCTCAGGCAGGGGAGCCTTCCCTATATGGGTGGTGTGTATGTGTGCAAGCAACTTCTGATGAGCTGAGGGGATCATACAGGCAAAGCTTCTAAGGCAGGGGTCCTCAAACTTTTTAAACAGGGGGCCAGTTCGCTGTCCCTCAGAGTGTTTGAGGGCTGGACTATAGTTTAAAAAAAAAACTATCAACAGATTCCTATGCACACTGCACATATCTTATTCTGAAGTGAAAAAAAACAAAATAGGGGTGGTGCCTGTGGCTTAAAGGAGTAGGGCACTGGCCCTATATACTGGCCGTGGTGGGTTCAAACCCAGCCCTGGCCAAAAACTGTAACACTGCAAAACAAAAAAACAGGAACAAATACAAATACAATATTTAAAATTAAAAAAAAAAGGTGCCCCCTTCTGAAAAAAAAAAAAAAAAAAAAAAGACCTCCTAACTTCAGAAAAAAAAGGCCCTACTAACTGCAAAATACAAAAAAAAAAAAAAAAAAAATAGACCTCCTAACTTCAAAAAAAGAAAAAAATAAATCCTAACTTGTTCTTACCTTGGTCCTCAGGCAGCAGCAGGCTCTGCACAGGCAAGCTCGTAACTCATTCTATCATAAGTCTCAGTCTCACCTGAGACTAAGAGGAGGAGTTGAGAGGAGAGTCAGAGAGTGCGGTGCACATTCCACACATGCACACTGCGGTCCGGGATGAGTCAGCTGCTAAGCAGGACGGCAAAAACACCTGGCAGGGAGAGACAGAGAGAGGAGGGGAGTTGGAGAGTGTGGTGCACATTCCACACATGTGCACTGCGGCCCCAGAGGAGTTGGCTGCTAAGCAGGACAGGCACCTGTGGCAAAAACACCCGGCAGGCCAGATAAATGTCCTTGGTGGGCCACATGTGGCCCATGGGCCGTAGTTTGAGGACCCCTGTTCTAAGGCATCAGCCACCAAGGCTTACACTGAAGGGGAAGTGGCTGGAAGAGAGGAGGCTGGTGCATGGGGGAGAACCCCTGATGATGGACATCCCTCAATGCAGAAAAAAAGATGCCTCTGTTTGGATCAGCTATAGTCTCTCCTTGGACCTGTGTGCAATGTGAGAGACAGGTCCATGAGACCCAGGAGCCATAGACGTCCTGGCTTTACTTGACAACACAAGATAGCCATTAGCAGCTTGGGCAGCTCCCAAGGGGACATTCACTGTCTCCACAGTCCAGGCGCTCAGGGGGGCTGGCTGTGGTCACACCAGAAGTGGAGTAAATGCATCTGTTTATTCATATTAGTTGCACACATGGTGTTGATTCTTAAAGCCTCTTTGTTCAAAGTGATTTTTATAGATTCTATTCAACTGATCCAGCTCGTGACTTAAGAGCAGTGGTTCTCAAGGGGTGGTCCCTGCACTGGTGGTATGACCATCACCTCCTCAGAACTTATTGGAAGTGCCAATCATCAAGCTCTTCATAGACCCACTCCAACTGGAAGTCCTGCTGCAGGCCCAGGAGTCTGAGGGGTATCAAGCCCGGTGGAGGATCTCGCAGTCTGCTAACATCTAAGAACCCCTGGTACTCAGGAGACCTCAGTTTATGGACCTCTGCCTTCCAACCCCCACCTTCCTCAGCTTGAAATGGTATAAATTTTAAGACACTATCAAGTTAGTAATAGCTTTTCAGAATGGGGGGAGGGTATCTTGATTGTATGAAAAAAGTCATGAAAATACAAAATCCATGCATCTAGGAAATGCAAATACACAGACACTGTGCACCTGCCTCTAACAACCCTGAGGCTTTTGAAGCACCGATTCCCTCTCCATCTATTCCTCGCAGGAAGGTCGTGCACACGTCCCTCTCGGCCTGTTCCTCCCAGGAAGGTCGTGCACACTTCCCTTTCAGCCTGTTCTTCCCAGGAAGGTGGTGCACACATCCCGCTCCACCTGTTCCTCCCAGGAAGGTCATGCACACATCTCTTCCACATCTTCTTTGACTTGATCTCGAGCACAAGGCAACAGGGTCAAAAGGACTTGTTCTTACAGGGGAGGGGTACAGAGTCCACATTAGTGGACTGTGTGCTGCGCAGGCAGGAGGGAAACTTTGGGAAAGGGCTGGCCCTCAAGCATGCCACACCTCCCTGCAGACACACACGCCCTCCCCCCCAGTCCCCTGAGCCTCTCAGCAGGTAAGGGGCTCACCCCTGTGTTTATAAAAGCGTCTGTCTACCCAGTGGCTTTACATGCAAACATGATGTTCCTCCTGGTGCTCAAGTTCACCTGAGTATCCAGTTATCCATCCTAACTCTGAAAATAACACTGGCCCTGGGAGTCACTGAGAACAAGAGTGTTAGTCACTAGTGTGGCCCCTTCTGATGGGCTTTTAAGGATCACTTAACTACACACTGCTGCAGGCTGGATTCTATAGGAGGCAGATGCTGAGATGGAAACCATCAGGCGGTTTATTAGCGAGTGGCGAGGAACTTCACCTGTCAGAGGGAAGGGAAGGAAGGCCACTGGGCAGATAGTGCCCCCAAAGGCCCTCCCTGACCCTGTGGGGACTTCTGGTTGTCTTTTGAGGAGATTCCCATTTGGGGCAAGGAGTCCTGGCCTTTATACCTCAGTGTTGATCAGTACGAGAAAGCCCTGGAAAGGAGCATGGCCTTGGCCAGGCAGTGTTCTTCAGCAGCCAGGGATACACCCTCCAGCCCCAGAAAGGATCTCCCTGGACACATCACTCCTGTGGTGCGTCCTGGGGTGCAGCACAGGGACAGCTTGCCCATGGACTTTGGGACTAGCCCTTTCAAAAGAGGGACCCCTCCCCATACCCTGGCCTTCACTTAGGATCTTAGACAAACGATCAGATTTCTACTCTTTTTTTTTTTTTTGCAGTTTTTGGCTAGGGCTGGGTGTGAACCCACCACCTCCAGCATATGGGGCCAGTGCCCTACTCCTCTGAGCCACAGGCACCGCCCAGATTTCTACTCCTATTTAAAAAAAAAACAAAACTAAAAAGTAAGACTTCACTTTCCCTAGTTCTTTTTTTAAAGATAGCACAAAGAAATCATGCTTTTGTACTTTGGTTGTTGTAGTTACTTTAGCTTTTAGGGACATTAATTTTCTTCCCCAGCAGTCAAATGAGGGAGAGTTTCTCATTTCCTATCCCAGCCTGTCCACAGAGTAGTGCTTTAGGCTGGAGGCACATCTCATGGATAATTTCATGCACATCCAGATTTGAAAGTTCACCTGCATTAGGCTTGAAAGGTGTTTATCAACCAGTTAGGACCCTTATGATAACCTGAAAACATTAATCCATTTATCATAACAGCACCCAGCTGGAAATGACCCAGGTGACTGTCAGCAGGTGAAGGGATAAACCAGTCTTACCACACTATGGAATCGTATATGTGAAGCAACAGGACCCAATCTCAAAACATGTCAAATGAAAGAAACCAGATTCAAAAGACCCTGTTCTCTTTGTATGAAGCTCTATAGCCATGATTTTCAACACTGGTGTGCTGTGAAAAATTTTAAAGATCATTAATGAAATTATTTTCAAAAGAAGTTCAAAGCACAGTAAGTGTATCCTTTTTTAATTTTTTTTTTATCTGTGCCATAGAAGTTTAACTATAGGTTCAAGTGTGCCAGGAAATAAAAAAAGGTTGAAAAATACTGTTCTAATGCACAAAAATCTAATCAGTCATGGAAAATTTGAGTGGCAGCGTATGTAAGGGGAGGAGGCACAAGTTCAGATTGGGAAGGGGCTGACAGAAGGTTCTTGACATGGACTGGGGCTGCACGGGGTCTACATTTGTCAAAACTCAGCAAATGGTAGATGTACGGTCCGTGAATTTCACCATATGACCATTCATAAATTTTACCTTCAAAGAGCTGCTAACCAATATTGAGCTCTAGTTAATAATAAAGTGCAAGCTGAAATGGTTAGGGCGATATGCATGGAAGTGTTCAACTTACTTTGAAATGCACAGAAAAGTGAAGAAAGGGTGGGGGGAGTCTGAGAGCAATGAGTGTGCCAAGCACGTAGCAGGCGGAGTGTTCAGGGTTTAGAATCAGGGTGGTGGGCACCTGGGTGCTCACTGAATAATTCATCCAACTTTCCTTTATGTTTGAAATTTGTCATAGTATAGTGCTTGCTTGGAAAAATATCACTAAACAGAAGTTTGCCCTTTCCAATCCTAAACTAACCCCCCCCCCCCAGGCATGATCACAACACCTGAGCCAACGCAGCCAAAAGGCTTCTCTACTACACAAGGCCCTTTGAAGACTCTTACCTGAGGGAGGGGAGAATTTCATGAACTCTTCTGAATTAAATAATAAAATGGCACTGTTTGGTTTGCACAGAACCTGGTTTTGCACCTGTCTGGAATGTGTTGCGTTGCTCCCCCAACCTCAATCACTGCAGGACTCCGTACAAATGGAGCGGCTCTTCCACCCTCTCTGGGCACATGGCATGTGCCTCTCCCCACCTGTGGCGCTGAGCATGCGCAATGGAGCAAGCTTGTAGCTGTTCCCCCTGTCCTCGTTGTTAAGAGAAATGGAATTTCTAAAGATGAGGGATCACTAAGCGACTTCAGAGTTCTCACTGGTGAACCCCACTGGTGTGTGACTGGACACCCTTGTTCTCCAGTTCTGCATGATGGTGTGAACACAATCTGCCAACTGTTCTCTGCCATCTGTGAGACGGCTGCCTTCCATGTCCTGTGCCCTGGGGCCATCTCCTCCTACCCCGCTCTGGAGTCCTTGCTGCCCTCTCCATCACTGTCCAGCACACTTGGACCTGGTCTCCATGCTCCCTGCTTGTCGTCTGGTACCCGGGCCCCACAAGCCTTGGCCTTATTCCAGGCTGTTATCCCAGCCCCGGGCCAGCTTTTGTCCCTTGCACAGACACTGTCACTGGCCATGTGCAAGGGACACTATGAGGAAAATACAAACAAAATCACAATAGTGTATTTTCAACAGGAGAAAACCAGCCGGAAGCTCATACCCTATACGTGGGGTGGCGATCCTGTTACTTTAGGAAGCCCCAGGCAGAGCACAGTGATTGCTGCCACCTTTTTTCTGGGGTAGCTCTGGACTTGGAGTCAGGATGTGTGAGTTCTGGGCTTCCCAGTGCATCTTGGGAAATTGCTGACCTTTCGTCTTTCAGTACCACGAAAATAATGGACATAGGTGTCCTGGCCGCCCAAGTCTGCCTAGATGTTATAGTCAGTCTTCGCAAGCTGGGAAGCAGGCTCTACAGTGGATGCAAGGGCACAAAGAGAAACCTACCATTCTGAGGGGAACCTCAGCAGCCACAGCCCCACAGGGCCTAGAAGTGTCTCCTTTTGAAGACACAGAAGCCACCTGTGGTCAGCAGAGGCACCTGATTCCCACCTGCCGCCCTCAGCGTGCTCCGCCCAGGTCTTGCCCCTGCACTGCCCCTCAGCCCTTCATTTCTCCCATTTCCACCCTGCTTTGCTGCCCACCCAGCCATCACCCTGTCCCTGTCCCTGTCCCCACTTCTTCCCTCGGCACCTCCCAGCGATGGCCCTGGCCCCCATCCCAGCTCCACTTTGGGGGCTCAGCAGCGTTCCTGGGTGGACATGCCCATGGTGCTTTGTTCTGTGCCAGCTGGGCTTACCTGGGAATAACATGTTCTCCAGAATCCCCACCCTGCCTGATTCCATGCTGTGGCAGGAAGCAGATCCTCCACCCTCTGATGGACAGATAGAGAAGGGCCTCGTGCTCTGCAGGCTTGGCCCAGCTGACCAGGAAACAGACACGTGGCTGTGGACGCCCGGGGTGGCTCTACGCAGAGGAAGCAGCTTCCCTCAGGCCTCTCCCCGACCTCTGCCACAGCCCCTTCCACGGCAGCTGCCCTTGTCTCCTGAGACTGACGGGCTGGGGACACTTCTCTGATCTCCCAGCCCCACTTCCAAATCTCCTCTTCCCCAGCCACTGACCAGAGGGAAAGTTCTCGCCCCACGCCTTGGGTGCTCAGGCCGCCCTGCCCAGTGGAACATCCTTTCACGTCGGGCTTCTCGGGAAACAGGAAAAGAGCAAACAACATCCTGGCGGTTCAAGATGTAACTTCACTCCGCTGTATCATCTTTCAAAACGAAAGCTTCCTTTTCAGTTTTTTGGTCACTAATTTGTTTTAAATGGAGGAATCCTTCCTCAAGACCAGCAGAACCATTCCTTAGCACTTTATCTTCTGAAAACTTCAGGGTGATCAACCATGGCAAAACAGAACCAGTGACTAAAGCTTAAATCGGTAACTCCTGACTGGGGTTAATAATTTCTGACACCAGTGTGGATGGGGTGTCTTCAAAAATGTCAAGCGATGTCACAACATTCAAAAACACTAAACATAAAGGGGCTTGGCAGAGAGGTGACCAGTGGGACATGAAGAAAGAGGAGTCAGAAAACCAAATAGCCAAGAAGACCCCTCCCCTGTGAAGGAGGGAGGGAGGCTGATGAGGAAAAGGTCGGTCGAGTCTCTTGAAGTGGCGCTGGAAGCGACGCCCAGGGTCTGGCAGCCTGCGTGCCCAAGCTGTTGTGGCTGTAAAGATACTGCGTCAGGTGACAGATGGGCTCCCGCACTCCTGGGTGATAGCCACGTTACCAGAGTGCTGGGAAGGACGGGCCCAGAGGGGCCTTGAGGAGCAATGGTCAGCAAACAGGAAGGAATTAAAGTGTCTCCTACAAGCAGTGAAGATAAGCTCTTTATAGGGGGCAAGCTGAGCAAGATTGTTTTTAAAAAAAGAAAGTTCATCCCAGAAGAACAAAGAAGTCATTCTTCTCCTCTGCTGTGGGGTGGATTGGGGGTGGGGAGAGTGAGGAAACGTCCCCACTCTGTTCAGGAGACCCAGACAGCCTCCGGAGTTTCCATGGATTTAACAACCAACATCTGCCCTGTAGGTGCCTGGGGTGACTGCTAAAGACAGACGCACCTGGGCCGGCCTGCCTGGCTCACAGGGTGGATCCCGAAGCCCCCGTCACGGGACAGGGAAGTGGTGTTGACAACAAGGGGCCCATCTTGGCTGGGAATGAGGTGGAAACTGGGCTTGAAGCAAAGAGGAGGCACAGAACAAGGAAGGGGATCCCAGGGAGAGGGCACGACCCCACAGAGCCATAGGACCTCAGGAAGGTTGAGGCACCTTGGGGACGCTCAGGAAGCTCCTAGGGAGACACCCAAAAGCTCCTAGGGATATAGGAGGGGCTCAGATGACAGGAGCCAAGTGGTGCAGGGCTCCCAGGGGCCACGCAAGGAGGTCAGGCTTGACCCCCAGGATGCTGGGCTGCGTTCAGGGAGTGTCCCTGCCGTCTACACAGTCAGCTTTGTTTTATAGGCCAGTTTGCATGGATGCAGTACCACAATTATTCCATCCCGAAATTTTAAGGCACTAAGTTGTGCCTGAAAAACTCAAGGCTCAACTGCCATTTCTCTTGGGAATTTGCTTGGGAAGCAGAGATCCAGGCACACTCTCCCAGAGCTTTCCTCTGTGGGAGGCTGAGGAGCAGGGCTACCCTGGGGCTGGGAAGGGTCCGGATTGAAAGCAACATAGGCATGCTGGCATGGGCCAGAGTTCTGGTGTGGTCTAGATAGACATTGTCCAGAAATTTTGCACTGATGAAAAGGTAGGAAATTTCAGGTCTCCATGACTGTAAAACCCCACTGCAGAATCTACTGGGGCTCAGGCCTCACACGTCGAGTGCCCTCTGCTCCTTGGCCACACATGCCAGTAGCAGTGATGTGTGCACAGCACAGGAGGCACAGAGGGTGTCCGTCACACAGAAAGTTCTGCAGAGTGACGCTCCCTGACAGTGACCTTCAGAGCATCACAAGCAGGTATGTGAAACCACCTGCCCACGTGCCACACGGCCTGTTGTTTTTCAACGCACAGAAATTTAGGGGCAGAGTCCTGAAAACGTGCTGGTGTCTGGACATTCTCTTTGAGTCTGCAAGTTTCGTCCCAGGTGCCGCAGACTTTTCCTACCTGGTTGGTGTGCGCGCCCACAGTTGTGGTGCCTGGGTGTGCAAGCACACAGTGAAGCTGCCTCCTGAGTAGGACTAAGCTGTCTCCACGAAACGAGCTAACAATTCTCCCAGGGAGGAAACCCCCTCCGAGTCCTCCGTGAGGACACGTCCTGGGTGAGCCACATTTCCACAGAACGTGTTGGGCCCCTTAGGCACCGTCTGTTCAGAGCACAGCAGAGCTGCAGCTTATGAATTCTGCAGTAGGTAGGCAAGATGTAAAAGTGGGTAAAAATAACCCCTAAAAAGTCTCTGTAATGACCCTGAGAGAGAAAGCTGTGTTCTGACTCAGGTGTGCAACCCTTTCCATTTCCCCTCCAGCATCAGAAAAATGGCTATTTCTTCCCAGAGGCAGCTGGTGCAGGATTTGGCTAGAGTTCCAATATTCATTTGGCAAAAAACGTGTATCTTGACAGTTGGTGCAAAAAGATGTTCACGCTCAGACAAGCAGGTGGGGACCCCAAGTAAATAAGCAGCAGAGCTGGCAGGACTGAGCTCTCTCCTAACCTATGGAGTGGGGTTCACAGGAATGGTGCAGAGCCACAGGGGCTCGGGCCAGCACATGCCCGCTGTGACACACAACCACACACACACACGTTCCCCTGCCTCCTGAGCCAAACTCGAGGTAGGTCACTGCTGTCCAATCACTGGGTGGAATTTCCAGTGTCGGGAATGCTGAGCTGTCCTCCAGAGCAACGTCTGAATGGCGGGCGGAGGTGGAGCCATTCCTGCGCCTTGCCCACCCTAAGCCTTGTGGACAGTGCTGCTCTCTGACAGAGCCAGCAATGCCGCTCCGTCTCAAAATGCCATGGTGCCCTTTGTCCCAGATAATGAAAAGTGTCACCAAGGAGGCTGGGCCAAGAGCAAAGCAGCGTCAACAGCCCTGAGCTGAAAGTTCTGGAGCCAGGCCACCCCTCTGGGCATCCTGGGGTGAGAACACCCAGTAGTGCTATTTGATTAAAAGTTTCCTTCCCTGATAGTATGAAGAAAAGCGAGAGTCCAGGGGAAAACGACAGTGAATGGAGTTATTTCTGCTGATTTGTTGCAGACCGGGGGAATCATCAGAAATGAATCTACACCAGCTACATTAAATGACCCCTGAGAACCTGAGGTTAAAAACAAAGTCGTTTATTCATCTTAATGTTTCATATTTACTGTAAAGATGAAGTATCTAACTCAAATAAAGTATGTTCATATTTCCATCCAGATGTTTGCCATCTAGACCAGCTGTTGAGGACAGCTTGGGGGGGTTAATAACTTCCCGTTGATCTCGCTTTCCTAGCATGTGTTTTAGGGGCCAGAAAACATTTCCCTAGAATATTTTTATATTCTAGAAATTACTTTAAAACTAGAATTGCAAATAGCATGCACACTCCACTAAGTGAGGGCGCTCTCCTGGCTCCGTTAGGTGGATGTTTCATTGGAAGCCTCAGGACGCAGCTTCCCTGCCCTTCCCCGGCCACCGAGGAAGATGTCAAGACCACAGAGAGCTTGTTCTTCAAAAGGTGTCACTTGCAACTGCTCAGCTCTGTGAATCAAAATTTTATCCAAACTGGGCAACCAGTAAAATTATTTTTAAAAACTATATACATATACTGAATTTGATATGATTTCCAAATGTCTACGACCCACAACTCACTTTTTATACAATAAAAACTACATCGGCAAGGTACTGTGGCTCACACCTACGATTCTAACACTCAGGAAAGCCTAGGTGGATGGATCACTTATGGCCAGAAGTTGAAGATCAGCCTAAGTGACATAGCAAGACTTGTCTCTACAGAAAATTAAAAAATTAGCCAGGCCTGGTGGTATGCACCTGTAGTTCTAGCTACTTGGGAGGCTGAGGCAGGAGCATCATTTGAGCCCTGGAGTTTGAAGTTGCTGTGAGCTATGATGACACCACTGTACTCTAGGGCTGGGCAACAAAGTGAGACATTGTCTCAAGAACAAAAAAAAAAAAAAGCTGGGTTTAGATGTTATCCATAAAATCATAAAATCAAGTATCATAGAGTGTCACTCTATGATAATCAATGCTAATATACCAGCTAGTGATTTCTTCTAATAAAATATCTCCTTTTGGAACTTTTTGACATCTGTACATAAGAATTTATTTGAAAATAGGACCAAACATTTTTTAAAAGTTTGAGAAGCATAAGTACAGTCCATCTTCCCATTTTATAGATGAGAAAAATGAGGCCCAAAGAGAAGAATCAGGAAGTCACTGACCTGGGTGTCAGCAGAGCTGTGGCAGGTGTCCAGCGTGCTCTCCTTGTGTTTCTTTCTTTCTTTCTTTCTTTTTTTTTTTTTTTTGAGACAGAGCCTCAAACTGTCACCCTGGATAGAGTGCTGTAGCATCACAGCTCACAGCAACCTCCAATTCCTGGGCTCAAGAGAGTCTCCTGCCTCTGCTTCCCAAGTAGCTGGGACTACAGGTGCCCGCCACAACGCTTGGCCATTTTTTGGTTGCAGCCGTCATTGTTGTTTGGCGGGCCCGGGCTGGATTCGAACCCACCAGCTCAGGCGTACGTGGCTGGTGCCTTAGCCCGTTGAGCCACAGGTACCGAGCCTCTGTTTGTGTTTCTATTGAATCTCCTGCTTCTCCCTCCTCAAGAAGCTCAGAAACAAGTTGAGATTTTAAAATCACTTCTTAAAAGAATACAGAGAAGCTCTGTGGTATGGTTGACCACAAAATGTGTGTGTGCGTGTGTGTATAAACACAAATTGTTGTTTAAAGATTAAATGAGATAACAACTCAAATTTTTTTAAAAGATTAAATGAGATACCAACTCTTCAAATGTCACGAAGATACACTGGCCCAGGTCCAGCAACTGGTCTCCATGCCGGGTACGCCCTTCCTGAGGACGCAGAGTAAAAGGAGGGCAGAGCCCACCAGAGCAAAGGTCCCAGGATGGCAGGCTGAGTGAACATCCCCAACTCAGTGTCAGCCACCTAAGGCCACCAAAATGCATTTGATCTGGAACTACAGAAAAATAGTAAAATGTGCTAGGGCGGAAAAGGCCATTTTCTTTCTGATCAGGAAAGAGAGGAGCCTCCCAGAGGACAAAGGGAAGAAGATTGAAAATTGCAGCAGTGGCTATGACAGCTGCCTGGGTAGTGTCCTTTGGTGTCTTTGTAGGAATCTGGCACCTGCTGGCTCCTGCAGCCGCCTGCTTTCCTGGGACATGAGTACAACCCAGATCCAGCTCCAGCCATGAGGACGGGACCCCTGGGGGCTGGCTCTGTGATGAGGCTCCCACATGCCCTCACCCCTAGGAGGGGCAGGAGGCCAAAGCCTCCTGAGGAGCAGAAGGTACATTGGGACCTATATTGCGGAATTTCTACCTCTGGGTGAGAAAAACAGGGCAGACACTGCGACCTGCTTTGCAGCTCTGGTAGTTACCCATACCTAAGGTCGTGTGGATGGCGGATGATCAGACAAGCCTGGCTGTCCCTCTCCTGCCCGTGTCCTGCCCTACAACTGCCATCTCAGAGGAGGAAGCTCTCATTGACAAGGAACTAAGGGCTTATCAACCGCTTCATTTATCTGTAGGCTGAAGACCCAGAGAACTCTTATCAAACAAACAAAGCTGCAAATCAGCAGCAGCGTGACGTCCTTGGAGAGGCTTTACTCTCGATCATCTCTGCGATGGCTCGGGTGGGCCCCTGCACCCTCAGCTTCGCTCTGCTCCTATTTCATGTTTTATTGAGAAGGAGGCAGTGTAACAGTGCTTCACAGGTATTAATAAGGATAAGACAGGCCACAGCTACCAAGCAGAGTTTTCGGAAACCCTCCCCTGGTTTCCCTGGCTGCAGGGCTGCATGGGCAGACACACAGCCACCAATGAAGGAACTATTACTGCCATCCGATTATTGTCATTGTGATGCCTATTCAACCGCTCTTTTGTCAGTTCCTAGAGTGCAGGGCTGTGTCTTGGGCTCCTTTTCATGAATTCATGCCTTCCTGCTTCCATTCACTCATCTTGTAAACATTTATTGAGTGCGGCCCTGGCTGTGCCTGCCTCAACACCAAGGACACAGAATATACACGCAGCCTTCATCCTCAACACACAGCCTGGCCCTGGCTGCCACTGGACATCTGTCCTTTAGGAATGGAGCCCCCAAACGGAACAGGCTTTGTCAGCTCTGGCAGCCAGAAGGCCACAAGGCAGCAGGCGGCATCACCTTCCCGCTTCACCTGCGTTTCCTCCAAACTCCTCCAGTGCGCCCGTGTTTCTTTATAACAAAAACAATGAAATAAATATTTTTAAACTTGCTATTTTACACCTAAAATCCTACTTTTCCCAAATGTAGCTTCCAATTTGAACCACCTGTGGAATGTCAAATACTAATGCCCAAGTCCCATGTAAACTGGCTCTGAGTTAATTGGCCTCAACTTGGAGTTTTTTGGGCTTTTGGGGGGGAGGGTGGTTTGTTTTTTGTGTTTTTTTGCTGTTTTTGGCTGGGGCTGGGTTTGAACCCGCCACCTCTGGCACATGGGGCCGGCGCCCTACTCCTTTGAGCCACAGGTGCTGCCCCAACTTGGAGATTTTTATAAGCCAAGTAGCTCTAAGCTGGGGCCAAAATTGAGAATCACCACTGAACCTAAGACAGGGGACAGAAACTCCAGGCTAAAGAGCAAGAGTTGCTCTTAGATTTGTTTCTCTGTGGATGTGTTTTGGAGCCTGAGCTCAGGTCTCCCACCTGCTTTCTGTGTCTGGGGTCTCACTGCACTGCCTGCCCCTGAGCTGGGACACACTTCACTACTCTGGCCCAGCCAAGGCTCATGGGACTCGGGCCCACGAGAGGACTTCAGCCTTGAAAGGTGTTCTTTTTTCCAGCTCCACAAAGCCTGGGCATCTCCACCCTCTGGGCTCTTGGGCCTCATCCCCCACTGCCAGGAGTCAAGCCCTCTTTCTTATTCCCCTCACTGTGGGGCCTCCTGGCCTGCTCTGTCTGGTGGCAATAACTCTCTTTAGACAGGGGGCTGCCATTGGGTGGCATCTGTGGCCCAGTGACTAGGGCGCTGGCCCCATATACCAAGGGTGGTGGGTTCAAACTCCGCCCCAGCCAAACTACAACAAAAAAATAGCCGGGAGTTGTGGCGGGCGCCTATAGTCCCAACTACTTGGGAGGCTGAGGCAAGAGAACCACTTAATCCCAAAAGTTGGACGTTGCTGTGAGCTGTGACGCCATGGCACTGTACCAAGGGTGACAAAGTGAGACTCTGTCTCTTAAAAAAAAAAAGAAAGAAAGGAGGCTGCCACTGTAGGAGACGTCACCACTGGCAGCCACATAGGAGGTTTTGACCACCAATCTGCCAGAACACGCCCACAGTGAATGTTTCCCTTTCCCCAGAAACATGGAGAGTTAAAATCTGAAAGAGATTCTCCCACCCTATCTTGGCTTTAATTCCTGGCTTCAAAGAAAATCTAAATTTAAGGACAAAATGTATTGTGCTGCTGTTTTCAAGGTGAATGTTTTGTTTTCCAAAGGAAACATGGGTCTATGCATTCCTTCAAGGAGCTCAGTCTCCTCCGAAGACAGAAGTGTGTCTAGGACATGTCCATAGTAAAGACGAGACACAGACTGTCACACCAAACTCTGGTGCCAGGACAGGGAACAGACTCATACGTTGCACCAGCCTCTGAACATGGGGCTGATTTCATGTCTTGGAGTCTCCCTCCACATCTCACTCAGTGTTTGCCACTGGTCAAGACCAACCCCGTGGATAGATAAGGAAATTTGTGTCCTGAAAGTCCGAGAGAGGCCAAGATAAGGCAGCAAGGTGGTGACTCAGGCGGTGACCGCAGCAGCGACTCAGGTTGCCTGTCTGCTGGGCAGGGATTTAGGGTGAGTTTCAAGGACAGCTTCGAAGGCCAAGCGGATTCCTGTCGTTACACTGGGAGGTGTGTCTGAGATAGATAGCCCGAATTACATTAACATTGTGACATCTGGAAAAAGAAGATGGGGACATTAGATTTCCGAGTGTGAAAGAGAGCAGTGGAGAGTCAGAAATGGCAGCGCTGGCTCAGCGCCCAAAGCTCAGTGGTTATGTCGCTGGCCACCTGCACCGAGGCTGGCAGGTTCGAGCCTGGCCTGGACCAGCTAAACAACAATGACAACTGCACAACAACAGCAAATAATAGCCGGGCATTGTGGTGGGCGCCTGTGGTCTCAGCTACTCGGGAGGCTGAGGCAAGAGAATTGCTTACGCCCAGGAGTTGGAGGTCACTGTGAGCTGTGAGGCCATGGCACTCTACCCAGGGGGACATCGTGAGACTGTCTCAAAAAATAAAAAAAAGAAAAGAAATGGCAGAGCAAGAGAAAAGAGAAGTAAATTCTTAGCAGAGAATTTTCTTTCATTCTCTTACAAAAACACTTTAAAAAAGTGAAATCTATGTATTGGTTTTGTTATCCTCTCAAAACTCCGAAATAAAGTGGGCAACTCTACCAGGAAATATAGATGCTGAACCGTGTGAAAATGTTAATATTTGACAGTTTCCCATCTATGAAAACTGTAAATCCAAACAGTCCCACCCAACACACGTGTAGCATAATCAGTAAACTCCTGACATTGGTGAATATAGGCGGAGAAAATTTCACTGATGTGTAAAAAGTAAATCTGAGGGAAAAAAAGCAAGAGAGAGAGGTTTCTAATTTGAGAGCTAACCAAGAAAAAATAAAATCAACTGCAGCCACAATTGGAATGAATATTGAAATTTCTCTAAAAAGAAGCTTTAAAAAAAAAGGTAGGCATTGGGGGCGGCGCCTGTGGCTCAGTGAGGAGGGCGCCGTCCCCATGCACCGAGGGTGGCAGGTTCAAACCCAGCCCCGGCCAAACTGCAACAAAAAAAAATAGCCGGGCATTGTGGTGGGCGCCTGTGGTCTCAGCTCCTCAGGAGGCTGAGGGAGGAGAATCACCTAAGCCCAGGAGTTGGAGGTTGCTGTGAGCTGTGATGCCACAGCACTCTACCTAGGGCAACAAAGTGAGACTCTGTCTCTAAAAAAAAAAAAAAAAAAAAAACAGAAAGAAAAGGTAGGCTTTGGCTCGGTGCCTGTAGCACAGTGGTTACGGTGCCAGCCACATACACTGAGGGTGGTGGGTTGGAACATGGCCTGGGCCAGCTAAACAACAATGACAACTGCAACAAAAAATAGCCAGGAAAAAAAAAAAAGATGTCTCTTTCTGCATAATTTTGGGGCGGTGCCTGTGGCCCAAAGGAGTAGGGCGCAGGCCCCATATGCCAGAGGTGGCGGGTTCAAACCCAGCCCGGACCAAAAACTGCAAAAAATAAATAAATAAATAAATAAAAAATAGCCAGATATTATGGCAGGCACCTGTAGTTCCAGCTACTTGGGGGACACTTAAGCCCAAGAGTTCAAGGTTGCTGTGACCTGTGACACAACAGCACTCTGCTGAGGGTGACATAGTGAGACTCTGTCTCAAAAAAAAAAAAAAGAAAAGAAAAAAAGGTTGGCTTTGACACACACAGTGCTCTGAAAGGAAGCAAGCGGACAGAACCAAATCCATGGCCCCCTTTTAACAATCTCCAGGGCCAGAAGCCACTCTGCAGGAGGACAGCCAGCGATCAAGAGAGTTATGAAATTATGACAAGGTGCGGGTGGAGTCCACTTGCCGGGGAGCGGACGGCAGCCATGCTGGACGGGGCCAGGATTACACAAAGCTCCCGTCCAGGGGGACAGCTACAAGACAGATGGTCTGTTAAACATTGTCAGCATACTTGCGCAGTGCCACGTGGCGGTCAGAGCCTGGGCAATGGTCGCCAGAGCATCGTGTGGCTGTGTGTTGGCTAATTTTAGCCCAGTTAAGGCTGTTGCTTATCTTTGTTGGTTTTGCAAAGATTAAGGCAGTTTCTCTACTTTGCACCCAGCTGTCCTGTTAAGCATTCCTGAAGTTTTGTCTGAACTCCTCATGGCTAAGAGGGGCCAGGTAGAAGCTGGCACATGCAAAGACTTGCTTTGCTAGTAGCTCAAGTTGCTTCTCCTCCTCTGATACGGGATCGTTGCCCTCGCTTCTGGGCAAAGCACTCCAGAGCTGCGGCAGCCTTCTCGGTGAGTCCTTCCCTGTGCAGTTGGAAGTGCATCTGCTGGGGACTTGTATGTCCTAGGTTTATATTTCCTATCAGGATTGATTCATTTGCTACTTTTGCGGAAACGGGTAAACACCATTGTAAATTCCATCCGGTGAACCATGGGGAGGCAGTGGTTCCAATTAAACGTGTTTGCTTTCGGAAAGGGGCCCTTGGACTCTTATCTTTATGTACAAAGGAAAACAGAGCTCAACCTGGCCTCTGTGGCCAATAGGCACCCACCTGGCCAGTCAGCCATCTCCCTGCTGCCCGAGCTGCAACCTGCTCCTCGGCGGTGGGTGAGGCACGGGGACTGGCCCTGTGGTTGTGCCTACAGGCCCAAAGTACAATGGGGTGACAGCTGTCACCTGGATATATTAGGAAAAAATGGCGCCCTGATATTTCACCATATTTCACTATCTCCAACAGCTCCGATGTCTTCATCTTTTACGGGTAGTGCGTGCATGTCTACTCCGCCTCCCTGAACAAGTGCTGTGTTTACTTAAGGTTGCCTCTGCTGCCTAAATTAGATCAAACCCAGCTGTAAAATTAAGAAATTGCACCCAGCAGATAAGTCCTAAAATTCAGCCTTGTTGGCTACATCTACACAAGCAAAGAAGAAGCCGAGTTGATCTCCCCCTGTCTCTCTCTCTTTCTCTCACACACATAAACACACACGCTCCCCTTTACAACTAGAAAAATGACCCATCCTGCTGGCTCTGGGCCTCAGCGTCCCCACTCGGCCTCAGACGTGTCGGGCAGTGTCAGACGTGAGCGGTCACGTGCTGAGAGTGGATCCCGGGGAAAGGAAAGCTGCCTTTTTTCTAATGAGCTTTTCATTCGGAAATTGGGGAACAGGAGAGACCAATGGGAAGTGAAGTGGCAAACTTTGTGTTACCAAAATTTTGAAATTCAATAAGGAGAGAAGTGAAGGCCGAGAAGTGAATCTGTGAATTCTTCACACCGTGTGAAGAGATGACACCTCTACTCAAGGGCAGAGAATCACGGTCCTGCCGCACAGTGAGCCCACAAGGGCCCTGCTTGCTTCGTCTTATTTTCACTTTCCCCGAGGCCCCCATGGGTGTCATGTCCAGGTGAGTGGGTGTGTCTGATGCATCTGTCAGGTGGCAGGAAACCTGTACTGTCAACTCCTTCCGAGAGGCTGTTTTTCCTTGTGCCATCGTCCATATCATCTCAGCTTAACTGTGTTGGTGTGTAGAAGTTCAGAGCCACCTGTGTCCTCTCACTTCTCAAAGACAATCTTACTGGAGGATTTTAAGCTATTTCATTGATTTTTCTTCTTACCTAATTTACATCCTTCTCCTTGCTTTGATTTTATTCTATTATTCTCATTTCCTTTTTTTCCTAATAGGTTCAGTTATGCTCTTAGGTCTTTGGTTTACAATACATCTTGTTTGCTATCAAAATTATTCAATTTAGCATCTACTTGAGTTATAGGTCACAAAGATTAACATTTGACACTTTTATCTTTGTTCAGTTCTAAATATTTTGGAGTTTCTTTTAAAAATTTCCTTTCTGATGGAGACTTTACCTCTTTCATGTTTACATGGATGGAGCTGGAACATACTCTTCTTAGCAAAGTATCTCAAGAATGGAAGAAAAAGTATCCAATGTATACAGCCCTACTATGAAGCTAGTTTATAGCTTTCATGCGAAGGCTACAACCCAATTATAGCACAAGAAGTCGGGGAAAGGAGTAAGGGAGGGGAGGATGGATGTAGGGAGGGTAAATGGTGGGATCACACTTATGGTGCATCTTAGAAGGGTCAGGTGAAACCTACTAAATGCAGAACACCAATGTTTTCACACAATAAACAAGAAAATCCCACGAAGCTTATGTCGAACAGTTGGATGAAAATATTTCAGATTGTATATGAAGCCCGCACACTGTACCCCATGATTGCACTAATGTACACAGCTATGATTCAATAAAAAATAATAATAAATAATAAAAATAAATAAAAATAAAAATTGCCTTTCTTTTTTTGGGGGGTATTGTTGTTGTTTTTATTTGAGACACAGTCTCACTATGTCACTTTCGGTAGAGTGCTGTGGCATCACAGCTCACAGCAACCTCAAATTCTTGGGCTTAAGCAATTCTCTTGCCTCAGCCTCCTAAGTAGCTGGGACTACAGCTCACCACAATGCCCAGCTATATTTTTGTTGCAGTTGTCTTTGTTGTTTAGCAGGCCCGGGCTGGGTTCAAACCTGCCAGCCTCAGTGCATGTGGCTGGCACCCTACCCTCTGAGCACAGGTGCCACTCTAAAAACTTCCTCTTAGCCACAATGATTAGATCGTATATACATGTATTATTATTTTTCATAGATCCAGGAGATGTTCCAAGATTTGTTGTTATTACTGATTTCTTGCTTTATTTCATTATAATCAGAAAGCATAATCTGTGTATATTGATTATTTGGCTTTTGTTAAAGTTTTCTTTCTTCCTTGAGAAATTACAATGAATATTCTCTAGAGGTGTAAATTATCTTTATCTATTAGATAAGTGCTTCCAATAGAATATAATGCTAGCCATGTATATTTTTTAATGTTTTCTAGTGGTTATTTTAAAAATATAAAAACACACAGGTAAAATTTATTTCTAAAATACATTTATTTAGGATAATATATTCAAAATTGGGTAACTTCAACATGTAATCAGTATAAAAGTATTAATGAGATATTTAGAAACCTGTGGTGGGAACTTTACTCTCAGAGTTCATTGCAACATAAATATTCAATTCACATCAGATCCATTTGATCTGTATTCAGATTTCAATTTAGAATAGAAAGCGTACATTCACGTACTCCAGTGGTTCAAGCATACTTAAAAGTTTTTCAGGACTGGGCACAGTGGCTTCTGCCTATAATCCTAGCATTCTGGAAGACCGAGGCAGGAGGCTTGCTCCAGCTCAGGAGTTCAAACCAACCAGAGCAAGAGTGAAACCCTGTGTCTACTAAGAATAGAAAAAACTAGCTGGGTATTGTGGCAGGTGCCTGCAGTCCCAGCTACTCAGGAGGCTGAGACAAGAGGATCACTTGAGTCCAGGAGTTTGAGGTGAGCTATGACACTTTGGCATTCAACCCCAGGACGACTAAATTAGACTCCGTCTCAAAAAAAAAAAAAAAAAAAGAACAAGAAAAAAGTCTTACAGTACCTAAATCAAGTATTGGTTTTTTTAATTTAAAATTAAATAAAATTTAAAAATTCACTTTCATCAGCTCAGGAGCGACAGGCGCCCACCAGCTGCAGCTCTGGACACGGCAGCCTCACACCATGCTTACCGACGTAATATTCTCACACATTTTCTATGTGTTGCTAATTATTGGCTCCTTGATCAGTGATTGTTTTAAAGAGACATTAACACTATGTTACGCCTGTCGCATCCAGGAGAACTTTGCTCTGAAGTCGTGTGTGTTTCCACCCCCTGTTCGTTTATTTACCCCGCTCGGCACTTGCGTTCCACATTCCAACTGTCCTGCTCCCCTCCCGGTTCCTCCCGGCCCACTGCAGTTCCCAGCCCGCCCGGCCACTGCCGCTCAGCCCCTCAGTGATACTTCATTTCAACAATTACAATTTGTGACAGTCGGTCCTCATTTGCGTCTCTGATCTCTTTGAGAGTATTCGCTGCCTAGGCCATCTAGTGTGGATGTCTCAGTTATGGGGCTGGTCCTCAGTTTTCCTATCCTGATGAGCCCACGTGCACTTGGGAGCACCAGCTGCCCTGTCCTGTCAGGCGTCCTCCAGAGGAGGAGCCCAGGCTGAGGACAAGGCCAGGCGGTGGTGTCAGGGTGCAGGGCTCCGCAGCTTGCACGGCTACCCCTGTGCCCCTGAGCCATTCTGGGGGGTTCTGGGGGCCCTGCCTTTTCCCATAGCTGCCTCCTATGAAATCATGCCAACCCAGCGCGGGTGGGGCCGCCTATTGGCAGCTGTGCCCCCAGCCAGTCCTGTGCCAGCAAAAGGGGACCCATTTCTGGGGACGTGATGGGCAAGGCCTTACCCTCTCCAAAGAAGTGTGGGAAAAGAAAAGCATGTAACTGCAAAGGCCCCGGCCACCCCCTTCTCTTTCGAGAATCAGAACCCTTCCAGTTCCCGGCGGCCGCTCCCCAAGTGTGGCTCTGATGAAGTTATCCAGGGTCTCCATTTTGCTACCTCACCACCTTATCCGGAAAAGCGAATCTCAGAAGATGCCATTTTAAAATGCGCATAAAAGGGTTGGCAAAAAAACGCCCAGCTACGTATCACGGTGTCCTTTCACTCTGTTTCCTTTCACCACAACTTTTCACCAAATCTGGAAACAAGAAGTCAGAATCAGAGAGATCTCACTGCGCGTTTCTGCCCTCTGAAAGGTCCTCAGTGAAGTGGAGAGAGTAAAGAGCTCTGTCTCGGGGCGGGAGAGGGCCAAGAACACACAGTGTGGGGGTGAACGCCCTGACGCCTCGCTGAGAAGGGTCGCCAGCTCTCTGGGTTCACACTGCTCCCACCACGCTGACTGGCTGGGGGATGAAGTGCAGGGGTGAAATGCCCGGCTCCAGGCTGGCTCCGTAAATGCTGCTCTGAGAGAAATCTTGAGTAATCCATGCAGCAGGGCTACCAGGGAATTTTCTCTAGGTTCAAACCAGCAATCCTTGATAGACAAACTGTGCACACCTACAAATGGGCAAGAGGGGAAAGTCGTCGGGGATCTCTTCTTACATTGCTTCTCAGCTTTAAAAATCATGGTGCCCCTGGACACAGAGCATCTGCCCTAAATAGATACCTACGTACACAAAAACGATAAGGGAGTCCCAGTGGGCTACAGGCCTGCGGCAGCCTGCAGACCAATGATGGGCCCCAGGCAGCACCTGTGCCACAGAGCCCGGGTGTGCCTGAGAGTTCAGCAGTCAGACTTAGGAGCCATCAGTAAGGTTCATGTTGGCTGGTCTAGACACGTAACTCATTTACAGCACTAGCATTTAGGATATATTCCAGTAACTCATTTATTACAAAAATGAGTGATAAAACCAATCCTCCGCCCAGGGTCTTTTCCTAAATTGGGAATTGCAGAGACTCACATGTCGGTTACGGCAGCACAGGTGACTGCTGGGCCATGGGAAGGTGTCAGTTCCCGCAGAGGTAATAGACACACGATCCTTTGATGGCTTAATATTAAAAACAATGTAAAATAAGTCAATAATATTTTTATTGATTATAAGCTCATATATTTTTTTGAAATAATAGATTGAATAAAATATTATTATATTAAAATTAATTTCATTTAAAAAATTGTAACGTCATTCTATTTTAGAGTTTGGCGGCATAAATCACTCTATACTTACGATGATCTGTTCAGTAAAAAGGCAGCCTTGAAGAGGACTTTGCAGGTGGCTCCTTCCCGAGACATGTCTTTTGCAAACCGTTCTGGACATCCCAAGTGACACTCACAGCAAGGTGGTTACACCGTTCTCCCCTGCACCCTTCTGGTAAGAGTGACTGTGCGTCAGGCCCTGTCCTCGGCGCCCATCAGTTCCCAGGAAAGGCAAGGATGAGTTTCTCATACGCAAAGGTAGAGAACAAACCAGGAAATAAGTGAGTCTTAGCCTATGCTCAAAGCCAATGAGTCCCATGGAGGCAAAAACAGAGCAGGGAATGAGGAAGGTGTGGGCAAGTGGATTATTAGTGTTTTCATGAAGAAAGTGATATTGGGCCAAGGACACGGAGGTGAGCGTGTCAATGACGCTGAGGGGACAGAGCATTCGGAATGAGTTGAGACTGGTGGGGGTGGAGCCGCTGAGCAGGGGAGAGAATGGTAGGTGACCTCCGTGGCATGGTGGGGCTGAGCATGCAGGAATCTGTACTTGATTTCAGTGAAATGGGAATGAAACTGGGGAGTACTGGGGGGAGTGTGGCTCAAATCATCTTACATCTTTAAAAGACGACTGTCAAAGCGGAGGCCACTCCCCTAAGTGGAGTATTGCAAAAAGGGAAAGGCAAACCCACTTGTGCTCACTCTATGCTGGGACAGCTGAGCAGCTGTGTGCTCACAAAGAAGCAAAACTCGGGACATTCGAGTGTCAGGGAGGGAAAAGGGGGTGGGCAATTCCCACCCAGTGGTTCACGACGTCTGAGTGCTACACTGTCAGTCCCCCTGGGCTCTGGTGCACCCGCACTGCCTCGGGCAGATCACCGGCCTGCAGGCTGCCGTGGGCCTCCATAGCCCGCTGGGGCTCCTTTACCCTTTTTGTGTATGCAGGTGTCTATCTAGGGCAATGAAGGACACACTGGCAACTCTGACTTTAACCTTACAAAAGCCAACTATGCAACCAAAACACACACAACCCCATAATAATATGAATTTTTAAAAAAATACCTAAAAGACCCTATTTTGCAGAAAATAGACTGTAGGTTAGTAGGATGAAAGCGAGACAATCAAGGGGACCCTGCAGCCATCCAGGGGACGCGAGGCTGGGTCTTGTTAGTAACAGGGAGGTGCTGAAAAGCGACAGGACCCTAGGTGTAGCTTTGAGATAGAACTAACAGGGTGTCTTCCCGGATTGCATACATGGGGTGCAAAGGAAGGCGAGGGTCTGGGATGACACCCAGCTTTCGGCCAAAGGAACTGAGAAGATGTGACCATGGAGCACCCATTTCATGTGCCAGGCAACACTAGACAGAAAACACAGAAACCGGCCCTGTAAGAAGTGTCCCCTACCCTGAAGGAGTTCCCACATGTACTCAATGCTACACTGGAATAGTTGATCAACACCAGAAAGTGTTGAAAAAGATGGGGGTATCTGGGGAGATATGAGAGTGCACGGGGCTTGCTGGTGGGAGAGGAAGGACTTTGAGCAGGGCCCTGGTGGCCAGGATGTGCAGAGTCCAGGGCTTCCTCTCCAGGACGCAGTCGGGAGCCGTCAGCAGGTTTGGGGCAGGGCAACATGGAGCCAAATAAATGTGTGTTTTTGAAAGATATGTCATCTGTCTTTGTCAAAAATAGATTGGAGACAGGATAAGTTATCAGTAGATGAAAGAGTTATAAGCTACAAAAATTGTCCAGGGTTTCACTGAGAGTTTTAACAAGAGAGAATTGGGAGTGAGAAAAGAGTGAATCAGAAAGAGGTGATTTTTGAGGTTGTAACTCATAGAGATTGGTGGCAAATTGAAAGATGGGCTTTCCAACATAGAAGAAGAATAGAAAATGATCCTCTGGTTTCTGGTTAGGGAGGCTGCCGGGGATGTGTCATTAACTGAGATGAGAGAATAGGCGGGAGAGAAAAGCACTTCACACATGCCGAGTTTGAGGTCTATCTAGTTTGGATCTCCCCAAAACGTGACTCCGAAAGAAAAGTTCACTTGGAAGTTGCTTGTTTGGAAGGTGACTTTGGGAAATGTGATGAGGAAGGGAGGACGCAAGCGGAGAAGGAAAGGCACGTCCCCCAGGATTGCACAGGTGACCGCTGTGGCCGTGGGGACTCAGCCCTGCTGTGAGACGGTGAGAGACCAGGGTGCTGCCTCAGCACAGCTCCCCAGGGAGAAGGACCGAGGGTGTTCACCCTCCACCCGGGGAGGCGGTGACTGCTGACCCAGGAGGTCTGGAAAAGGCCCCAGGCAGAGAGGAAGGTGCTTCAGGGAAGAATCTGGTGGACGAAGCGGAGAGGCAAGTAGCAGGGGCTGGGCAGGGCGCTGAGGGCTGCTCCTACAGGTGCCCGCTGAGACAGACCTGTAGACAGGCAGAAGAGTCTTCAAGTGTGAAGTTCCAGTGAGAAGTCAAACAGGAGACAGTAACTTGAGGACTCTACTGTAGTGTGGGTAATACTAATATAAGCCTTTCAAAATAGTGTCTTTTCCAAAAATCCCCTACAGTGCAGACACCTCTGTTGTTAACAGTAACTGGTATGTACCCCTCTGCCTCTCCCCAGAAGCAGCAAGCTCCGTGAGGCTAAACTGAGCTGGGGACGGCTCTTCTCCCTCAGTAAAATTCCACTCTGATAGACCAGAAACCATGTGATTTTATTCCTACCTTTTCCTTACAGAGTTATTTTTCTAAGATTTCATTTTTTTTTTATTAAATCATAGCTGTGTACATCAATGCAATCATGGGGTACAATATGCTGGTTTTATATACAATTTGAAATATTTTCATCAAACTGGTTAACATAGCCTTCACGGCATTTTCTTAGTTATTGTGTTAAGACCTTTATATTCTACATTTAGTAAGTTTCACCTGTACCCTTCTAAGATGCACCGTAGGTGTGTTCCCACCAATTGCCCTCCCTCCACCCATCCTCCCCCCTCCCCTCCCCTCCCTCAACCCTTCCCCCATATTCTTGGGCTACAATTGGGTTATAGCCTTCATATGAAAGCTATAAATTGGTTTCATATTAGGACTGAGTACATTGGATACTTTTTCATCCATTCTTGAGATACTTTGCTAAGAAGAATATGTTCCAGTTCCATCCATGTAAACACGAAAGAGGTAAAGTCTCCATCTTGCTTTAAGGCTGCGTAATATTCCATGGTGTACATGTACCACAATTTATTAATCCATTCACGGGTCAATGGGCACTTGGCCTTCTTCCATGACTTAGCAATTATGAATTGGGCTGCAATAAACATTCTGGTACAAATATCTTTGTTATAATGTGATTTTTGGTCTTCTGGATATATACCTGGCAGAGGAATTATAGGATCAGTTTAGTGGTTTCTTATGAACCTGTGCATATGTATACCATATGACCTGGAAATCTTATGCATAAGTATTTACCCCAAGAGAAATAAAAACATATATTCACACAATAACTTGTATGTGAATTTTTTAAGTAGATTTTTTTTGTAATTACCCCAAACTGGACACAACCCCAATGTCCTTCAACTGGGGAATAAATAAATAATTTGTGGCATATTTCTACGATGGAATACTACACAAAAGTAAAACGTCATCAACTACTGATGCATGCAAAAACATGGATGAAACTCAAATGTATTTTTCTAATACTCAAAGATACCATTTAATGGCACCTTCTTTCAAAGATAAAACTATAAGAAGAGAAAACATATCAGCAGTTGGCTGAGACTGAGACAGGAACAAGGGGCATTTTGAGGGGTGAAAAAAACCATTCCACATCTTAATTGTGGTGGTGGTGACATAGCTGCATATATTCCTTAAAACTCACTAAAAATGAGTGTCATACTTAATATAGAAATGGAAAAATAAGAAAAATCCCCCATGTACTTACTTTGAAAGATTACTTAACTGCATGGGCCTGGTACAATCATTAAATTAAAAGCATTCTTAGTTTGTGATCTATTAATAAAAATTAAATCTGCAGGATCTCTGAAAGCATTGAATATACATATATGTAAAATTCTATATTTTAAATACATACATACACACAGATATATAAAATCTCTAGATAATCCCAAGAAAATCATTTGGACTTGCTTCAGACAAAGAATAATTATGATTGAACTTTGGCTAAAAATGATTTATTGAGTTTTTCCTTTGGAAAAGCATAATCATTGTACTTAACCAGAAAAAAATGTTATAAACACAACTGTTGAGAATAAATTATCACAAGATATTTACTTCATACTTGTACCTGTTCCAAAATTCTACAAGTCTATGCAAGCATGCTACCTTTTTAGTTATGTTCCAAGGGAGGAGAAAAAAAAGAGGTAGAAATTTTTTGTCTTGAAGTGACATTGGCAAAGATTTCATAAATTTAGGAGACAGATAGTGTATGGTATTTATGAGCTCAGTTGTTGAATCCTTACAGAGTGACTCATGAACTGAGAGCTGTTTATTGAAGGAGAGGAAATGGTATTATCTTGTTTAAAATGTTGTCATGTTGCAGAGAGACTACTAATCTCACTCGATCTTGAGTCTGTTTCATTTCCAGTTTTATTAGCATCAGGCAAAGTTTTTTGCTTTGCTAGCTAATCCTTTTAATAAAGCTTTTATATGCTACACCAAATTTTTATTCCAAATGAAAAATAACTGCAATATGTTTGTTTTAAACTATTATTTTTCATGTGTAAGAAAGAGTGTCCACATACATGTATAAACTCCTTAAATACATTTACATATTTTATTTTGGATTTGAATAAATCAGGGTGTCCACATTTTGGTTTTCCTTAATCAAAAAATGAAATTAATTAAAATAGATTGGATATAAAGAAGTATTTAATTATAGGCTTGCATTTTTTTATGACAATTGGTGACAGGACACAATTGCTTAAGTAGGGAAAGTGTTTTAGCAACTCTTAGTCATTGCAGTCTAAGCCAAATATTGCACTTAGAATGACAAAGTGATTCAAATGTTCTACAGCTAATGACTATTGAAGGCTGGGCAGTGGCTTATGTGATATTTCAGAGTAGCATTCACATAAGTATTTAATAGAGATGAATTTTTTCCATTTTCACTGTTATTATTACTTTATTTATTTATTTTTTGAGACAGAGTTTCACTCAGTCATCCTGGGGTTGAGAGCCACGACGTCATAACTCATAGCAACCTCAAACTCTTGGGCTCCAGTGATTCTCTTGCCTCAGGCTTCCCGCTACCTGGGACTACAGGTGTCCACCACAATGATCAGCTATTTTTAGAGATGGGATCTTGCTCTTGCTCAGGCTGGTCTGGAACTCCTGAGCTCAGGCAATGGACCCACCTCAGCCTCCCAGAGCGCTAGGACTATAGGCATGAGCCACTGTGCCCAGCCATTTTCACTATTGTTTTTGATCATTGAGGACCTTTCCAGATTTTTTTCTTTTAATTATTTTTTATTGAGTCATAGCTGTGTACAATAATTCAGTCATGGAGTACAGTGTGAGGGCTTCACATACAATCGGAGATATTTTTATCAACCTGATTAATATAACATTCATGATATTTTCTCATTTACTATGTGAAAACAATTTTGATCC
>CAUYRH010041924.1:0-15191 GCA_963574655.1 Perodicticus potto | reverse complement strand
AGCTACTTGGGAGGCGGAGGCAGGAGACTCGCTTGAGCCCAGGAATTGGAGGTTGCTGTGAGCTGTGATGCCACAGCACTCTATCTAGGGTGACAGCTTGAGGCTCTGTCTCAAAAAAAGATAAAAATAAAAATAAAACCTGTTTGGAGATCAACAGGGGCTGCTGACTTCCTTTTTTGCTAACAGACCTGGCCCCAAATTTACTAATCAATCTGTTTCTGCCCATCTACACATCCCCCCTAGCAACCACTTTCTGCACCTATACTTTCCACATCCTCCCCCCTCCCTTCCAAAAGGCATCTATAAAAGTCTCTGACCACCCCTGGACTTTGAGTAATCATTCTTGTGGTTCACCCCCATGGGCACAGTATTTGGAAATAAACCTTTTGAAAGAGTCAAATAGAACTGACCCTCCCAGGAAAAAATGAGTACACGAATGTCCCACCCAAGAAAGAGTAAACGTGCCAATTTCTACCCCTCCGACCCTTTAAATTTCCGGCCACCTTACCCACGTGCTGACTTCCTTCTCAAACTCAGCTCCACCGCACCAGGGTGGAAATAAAGGCCGACGTTGCCCACACAGAACCTGGACTTCATTCACGTTTCCGAATAATCTTTTATTTTCGGTCTTTGACTGCTCACCTTTCTCTTGTTAATCTACTGTAATTGTGAGTTGATCTTTCAGCAAACCAACAAAGGGAAAAGGGCAGGTTTCACCATGATCCCTACATTAGTTTTTCTATTTTTAGTAGAGAAAACCTCGCTCTTATTCAGGCTGGTCTTAAAGTCCGAAGCTTAAGCAATCCTCCCACCTCAGCGTCCCAGAGTGCTGGGATTACAGGAGTGAGCCACCTGGCCAAGAACTTTCTGAAACAAAGAAGGGAAGGGAGGGAGAGAGGAGAGGGAGGGGGAAAGGAAGAATGATGCTGTAAACTCCCCCAGAGTTGGTAGAGACCCCCGACTCCCCAACAGCATAACTAATTGTTTGGGGTGTGGGTAAGCACTCTTCAATATGCTGATAGTGAAATGCCTGGAAGCACAGAACTTCAGAGAGGAGAGAGGATGAACCTGCTCTGGGGAAGGGGAGGCCAGTGTTGGGATCCCTGCGGCCAGGCTCTGGGAGTGGCCGCTCCACCTCTCCCTGACTCTCTCTCCCTGTCTAGGGACGGCCTTTGAGAAGGCCGAGTTGTCTGGAAGACTGGGCAGCTGCTGGGGGAAAGGCTGGCCAGGGGTGGGGCGAGATACCTGCGAGTGGAGGTGGAAATGCCCTCGCTCTGCCAGGCCCTGCCCACTTCTCTCCTGGATTGTTACTGCTGTCGGCTAACTCCAGGGTCCCTCTGCACCTCTTCCCACCAGCCCTTCCAGCCAGAGCAGTGTCTCCCAGGGGCTAAGCTAGCACGTCTCTCTCCTGCTTCCCAGGGGCCTGTTCTATTCTGAAATAAGCCCAGTGCTGCAGCCTGGCACCCGCGGGCCCCTAGTGCTGGGCCTGGCCTCCTCTTCCTCCTGGTCTCCTGACCTCCAGCCTCGCCCGTCTCTGGGTCTCTGCGGGTGTCGCCTCAGTCCACTTTCTCGTGCTCTTCTCTTTCCTTGGAATCTCTCAAGGTTTAAGTCAGGCGGGCATCTTGTCCTCAAGGAGGACACACGGACATGGGCGTGGGTATAGACATAGGCAAACACACATAAAGAGATAAAGAGCCGGGGCCAGACAATTAAGTTCAAGAACTCATCCTAGAAAAAGTGCTGCATACCTCATGGCTGAGTGTTATCACAAGGTCGCCTCCAAAGTACTCCTGTCGGGAAGCTATGCATCAATGTCAGTGCCTAGCCCACCCTCCAAAGCAATTTGGAACTCTGTCTGGAATGGGCATCAGAGCCATGTACAAGACACACGTGTAGGAACACACACAGACACACATGCAAACAGACGCCCGTGTAGAAACACACACAGACACACATGCAAACAGACACCCGTGTAGAAACACACACAGACACACATGCAAACATAGACACCCGTGTAGAAACACGCAGACACGCATTTAAACAGACACCCATGTAGAAACACATACAGACACGCATGTAAACAGACAGCCGTGTAGAAACACACATGGACACGCATGTAAACATAGACACCCATGTAGAAACACACACGGACACCCGTGTAGAAACACACATGGACACGCATGTAAACATAGACACCTATGTAGAAACACACATAGACACACATGCAAACAGACACCCATGTAGAAACACACACAGACACCCGTGTAGAAACAGACACGGACACGCATGTAAACAGATACCTGTGTAGAAACACACACAGACACACATGTAAACAGACACCCGTGTAGAAACACACACAGACACGCATGTAAACATAGACACTGGTGTAGAAACACACAGAGACACGCATCTAAACAATGTAGAAACACACACAGACACACATGCAAACATAGACACCTGTGTAGAAACACACACGGACACGCATGTGCACACAGTCACCCGTGTAGAAACACACACGGACACACATGTGCACATAGTCACCCGTGTAGAAACACACACGGACACGCATGTGCACACAGTCACCCGTGTAGAAACACACACAGACACGCATGTAAACATAGACACCAGTGTAGAAACACACACAGACACGCATGTAAACATAGACACCCTTGTAGAAACACACACGGACACGCATGTGCACACAGTCACCCTTGTAGAAACACTCACCCTCAGAGTCACACACACTGACCACGACCCCACCCTCCAGGCTGGGGTGCCCCTTCTAGGCTAATGCCCCTTCTCTGGCTCTCCTACCGCCTTATCCAGATCCCTCTCACTGCACTGACCAGCTTTTATGAACACACCTGTACTCCTATTGACAGATCAAAAACCGAAAATAAAAGATTATTTCAGAACGTAGACAAAAGGAAACAGAGTCCAGGTTCTGTGTGGGCAACATGGGCCTCTATTTCCCCCGGGTACCGTGAGCGGAGCTCAAGAAGGAAGTCAGCACGTGGATAATGGTGGATGGGGGTTTTAAAGGCCAGGAGGGTGGGGATTGGCCCATTTGCCTTTCCTAGGTGGGACATCCATCCTAAGGGTGGAGGTGGGCACATTTTATTTGGGCGGGTCCAAATAGACCCTGGCACCTATCACCCTTGACTCTATCGCCTATCTCAATGACAAATCCTTCCAGGTCAGACACCACACCCCTCGAAACCCTAGACAACCTGCCCTACCTCCCTCACACCCTGTCTAGTTCATGGTGGGCCATCAGTCAAGGTTTGCAAAACTGGACAGTCGTTGCAAGGCAGGCCGGAGGACTGGGGAACAGAGCGGTTTCCGTGTGAGTGAATCTAACACTTATCCTCCCTCCAGATCTCTGGGCAAGAGTGGATTCCTGCAATGTACAAAGAAAACAGGCTCTTTCTTTCTTTCTTTTTTTTTTTTTTGAGACAAAGTCTCACTATGTTGCCATTGCCCACAGTAGAGTGCCGTGGCATTACAGCTCACAGCAACCTCTAACTCTTGGGCTTGAGTGATTCTCTTGCCTTAGCCTCCCAAGAAGCCGGAATACAGTCGCCTGCCACAATGCCCAGCTATTTTGTTTTTAGAGAGGGGCTCTCACTCTAGCTTAGGCTGGTCTCGAACTCGTGAGCTCAGGTGATCCGCCTGCCTCGGCCTCCCAGAGTCCTGGGATGACAGGTGTGAGTCGCCCCAGCCAGAAAATTGGCTCTTGACAATAAAGCATCACTAACCCTTCAAGTCTTATCTTGTTCCTTTAAAAAAAGAAAGTTTGCATTCCTAGAAACAGCTATTAGCTGTTGACTTCAGGCCTTTCTCCAAGTGGAGATATTTGGCAGAATAAAACAGAGCCGATGCCCCTTCTAGGCAGCCAAAAAGAAATGGCAAAGCAACTTGCTTAGAGCTTTATTCAGCACCTATTTCCTCCCCGTCTATCGGGATTAAAACTCTTAGAAGGCAGGGGCTGCATCTGATTATTCTTCATATTTTCCCCAGCGCCAGTTTTGACATAAACAGCACAGCGTTGGAGAAGACAGAAGAGACTAGAACACGAGCCCTCTGCATTTTCCAGAGGACAAACATAACATGTAACTTGGAAACTTAATACAACCTTCCAATGAGTGTAATACTATCAAGGGGAACTGCAGGAACTCAGCCATATTTCTATCTGTTCTGTGATAGTTGGTGTCTGTGTCCACTCACCTGTGTCGAGTCACAGTTATAAGCACAGCCCTGGGGACTTGGTCAGAATCCCAGTTCTGTCATGCACTGGCTGTGCTACCCTGTGTCAGTGCCTTGACCCTCCGTCCTCATCCGTAAAGGAGGAAAGTAACGTAGGCCTCCTGGGGACATTGTAAGGCACGTGGCACAGTCCTGGGCACACAGGATGTGGTTTATAAACAGCTGCTATTTTATTTTTTCTTTTTGAGACAGAGTCGCACTTTGTCACCCTCAGTAGAGTGCCGTAGTGTCACGGCTCACAGGAACCTCAAACTCTTGGGCTTAAGCGATTCTCTTGCCTCAGCCTCCCAGTTAGCTGGGACTATAGGCACCTGCCACAACGCTTGGCTATTTTTTGTTGCAGTTGTCATTGTTTAGCTGGCCCGTGCTGGGTTCGAACCCTCTGGCCTCGGTGTATGTGGCTGGTGCCTTAACCTCTGTGTTACGGGCACCGAGCCGGCTCCTATTAATTAATGTTAATGTCATTGTTATTGTTATATGGATGGATCCTCAGTAAATTTGAAATGAGAGCAGAGAGTCTAAGTAGGAGCAGAACACTTGAAATACTGGTGGATTTGGGAATTTGGGCCTGTATACAGGAAAAGTCTCTTCTGACTGTAAGTAGAGATAAAATCAAACTGTTGAAGCAACTTGTTAAAACTTAAGATTGGAGCAGAGGTGGGATGTTTTCTTGGCAAAACAGGGCAGGGAGGAGGGTAGAGTCCTGGTAGGAGATGGTCTGGGCACCAACAGAGGGTCAGCTCTCCAGCTGAGTTCAGGTTCCAGATGGCAGCGACTTCCCACCTGGACGTGGGGAAGCAGCCCAAGAAATCCAGGCTACAGGTGATCGTCAGAGTGTGGCCCTGGGGTGGCCCGTGCAGAATTCCAGCTCCTGGCTCCAGAGGTCGGAGAGAGGAAGGACCACCCAGAAGCCGCGCATGCTATGAGGAAGCCTTGAGCTGCTCCCCAAGGCTCGGGCAGCCTCGCCCCACCCTATGGGATTGACAGCTGAGGCCGTGTCAGGAATCCAGGGATCAGTGAGGGCCTCAGCGTCCCTAAACCTCACAGAATGGGGGACTTCAACTATTCAGTTACTTCCTGTCTGAGCACTGCCTCAGACACCTGTAGTTTGGGGCGTGGGCGTGTCAATGGCCCCAGCTTCAAGAGTTGGTGGGAAAAGTCAAGGACATGGATTGGAAACCACACATCCTGCTGGCTGAATCCAAATACAGCAAGTATCCGCTGTCGATGTTGGTGCACCTCTATCATCCAGAAGTCTTTGTGCAGAGAGGGCTAGCCATGTAGCGTGCAGGTGGCACACGCCATTAACTCGCAGATATTTTTATAATATCAGCAAGCATTTCTATGGCACTTGGCAGTCTCCAAAACACCTCCATAAACACTGACTCACTTGTGCCTCAAAATAACTCTGAGGGAGAAAGGCGGGGAGCTTTTAAGTCTATTTCACTGGTGAGGACTTAGCAATGATATAAACGCTGTCACACGGCTAAGAAGCGGCAGATCTGGAAGTAGAAAAGGAATCCTTATGCCTGGGAAGCTTCCCACGACTCCAGGCTAAACCATCTCTCTTTGCAGGAGATTTGCAGCTATTTTTAAATCCCAGTCTGCTCTCTGGTGAAGAGGTCCAGTCAACCCTGAGGCCATCCTCCTCCGTCCCACCCGTCCCTGCCTTTCTGTGCCTTCCCTTACACTCGGAGCCCCTCATGGCTGTCTTCTTAAGCTGGTTTGAGTTGGGTTTCAAGGAAACTCTTGGGAACAATAATGCCTATGTGGGGAGCTGAGCGGTGAGACACAGGGAAGGGAACCCAAAAGGTGCACCAAGGGGCAGAGAGAGGCAGAGACCAAGCTGTGTCCCCAGCGTGCACCAGGGGTCTGGCACACAGTCCGCACTCAGCAGGGATAAATCCATGGCACAGAGGCAAACGAGAGTGCCTGCTCTGGGTGGCAGAGAGGCGCCCCTGCCACTGGAGCCACAGTGGACCCCAGGCTGACTCTGGATCTCAGCTCAGAGGGAGGCCCAGCTGGGCGCTTTGTCTGCCTCTGTCGTCACGAGGCCACGCTGAGGTTCCCATCTTTCTATCATCAGACTGATGTTCACAATTCACTCAGCTGCCACCCTCCGCGTGCTTGAAGTGATCCCAGCAAGTCTCTTGTGAACTTGAATCCCAAAGAGCCTGGTTTGTTTTATGTCTCAACAACCACAAGGTAAGCGCGGTGGCAGGAGAAACAGGGAGACATTGGACGGAGGACAGAAGGTTTCAGCCAGACAGGAAGAGAAAGCTCAAGAGATCTACCACATATCATGAGACTCCGGGAAAGAACAGTGAAAATGATGAAGACAATAGATTTTAAGTGTTCTCATTACAAAAATATGACAAAACCGCAAAGTAATGTGTGCTAAATAGCTTGATTTGGCCATTCTGCAACGAAAATGTGTATCAAAATATCATGTTTTAACACCATGAATATATACCATTTTTTACTTGCCAATTACAAGAAAAAGAAAAGATAAGGTTGAGCATCGGGTCTCACAAATGAGATGAAGCTTCAAAGAGACTGGGCAACTTGGCCCCGAGTCAGCTGGTAGCCATCACAGTGTCCATCAGAGCCTTTTCCAAGGGCCACTCTGCTGCCCTAACCCTCTCCTTCCTCCCACCCTTGCAGAGTTCTCCTCCTCTTTGCTTCTACTAAGTCCATCCTTTTTTTTTCCTACTGCCCTTTCCCAGTCTTCAGGAATGGCCTTGAAGCCTGTCAGGGGGCAGAGGCCGCACTTGGAGAGAAGAATGAGACAAAAGGCCAGCTGGATGCGGACACAGCAGTCAGGGGACCTCACAGTGTCCTGGGGCTCCGGTGCCTGTGAGGCCAGATCCTCCCCAATTCCCGTGGCCCCGCCCCACTTTGCCTCGGAGGGTCATTGCCAGCTTCATTTTCAGCTCTGCCCTCTGAGTGCTTGGCCTCTTGGTCAGTGGGGAGTGTCCGCAATGTTACCCCACACTTGCACTACAGCGTATGTGTGGACCCCTGAGACTCAGAATTGCAAATAAGGACTCCCGGCCTGGCCTCTTCACTGTCCCCCAGCGTGGGGGCCAGAGCCCTCTCCCTGTTGCTTCCACCTGACCCCCCCTTCCATGCCTCAGCCCAGAAAGCCCTCCCAGGGACGCCAACCCACAACCCTTCTCCTCCCTCAGCCCCACACCAGGTGCTGCCTTTACCAAGCACAGGGACACTTGACTTAGAACTATTGTATTATAATTACATACCCTCCTATTGTTCTCTCCTTGTTTAACCCCTTCCTCTACTATATTATATCTCTTTAAAGATTCATGGCTACACAGCAGCCAGATTACCTAACCTTGCACAGAACTTTCATATCTAGCACAGAACTTAAGCCTGCAAGAAGGGCTCCGTGCCAACCCTCCTAAAGTCAGTAAATCAAGAATTGACTATATGCACATGTGAAGATAAACCAGCTCCAAGAAAGGCTAGCTAGTCCATTAATCAAGAAAACAAAGTTTCTCATGTGAATACCTGCTCCTACTCTGAAGGAGAAAGAATACAGATCCAAATAAGTCATAGCCTCTGGCAAGACTCATCGTCTACTGGGGGAGCACTACTATAAATTAACGATTGTAGTGATAACATGGTAAATGCAATAATCATTTGATAAATGCAAATAATTACAATGTTCCATAGTGGAAGGAGAGGTTAGAGCTACTATGGAGCCCTGAGAAAATTAGAAAAGACATCACAGAATATATGGCTTGGGTTTTGAAGGATGTGTAGAAGTTTGCCAGTGATAACTAAAAGACCACTTTCTCTAGAAGTTATCATCATTTACCCCATTGTATGGGTGACAATCTATCCACCCAGCCATTTTTTTTTTTCGAGACAAAGTCTCACTTTGTCGCCCTGAGTAGAGTGCTGTGGTATCAGAGCTCACAGCAACCTCAAACTCTTGGGCTCAAGCAATCCTCTTGTCTCAGCCTCCCAAGCAGTTGAGACTATAGGACCATGCCACAACACCCAGCTATTTTTAGAGACAGAGCTTTTTTTTTTTTTTTTGCTCAGGCTGGTGTTGAACCTGTGAGCTCAGGCAATCTACCCACCTTGGCCTCCCAGAGTGCTAGGATTACAGATGTGAGCCATCGTGCTCACCGATCACCCAGCCATTTTAATGCTAGACCAAGAGCTGGGAGAAGCACTGAGCAGGGCTCGCCCTGTTTTAGGAGAATATCCTTGTAAGACCAGCATGCTGGGATTCACACATGCCTACCATTTAGTTTCCGTGTTAACATCTTCCAAAGCAATTAAAAATACTTTACCCAGAGATTGACATTGAATTCCCTTTTCTGCACCCAATTAAAAAAAAAAGAACCTTATTAGATCTAAAATAAGCCCTGATTAGAAACAGCCTGTTTAAAAATCAATAAACTTGCCTTAATCCCTCCAGTGGAAAAAGAGAGAGGCTCCTCTGTGTCTTCCCTAAAAAGCCAGTATTTACACAAAGCCTCACGTTGCTGGATTCAGAGACGCAGAGGTGCCCTGTGCTTCCCCACAGCAGCCTGCACCCTCCAAATCCTGCTCGACTTATTTGGCTATAACTAATCTCAGCTCCAGGCTTGCTTACATTTTTGGGTTACCCTTTCGCCTGGAATGCATTTCAGTGTTCTCGTTAGAGCTATCTTCCCAGCCCCAGCCGGCCCTGGCTGTCCTGTTGTTGTTGTTACTTTCTGTTCTGCCATAAGTAATCTTGACTGCTGCCAGCCGCAGTGTTCCCCATCACTCTGACACGGTCTGCCCCACTCCCCACGCAGCCAGCTGGGGGACCCGGGATTTTCCTCCCTTTTTCCTCTGTCCTCGCAGCCAGGCAGCCCTTTCTGGGTATTTACAGTAGGATTGATGGTTCAAATTAACTTTTTTTTTTTTTTTTTTTTGCAGTTTTTGATTGGGGCTGGGTTTGAACTCGCCACCTCTGGCATATGAGACTGGCGCCCTACTCCTTTGAGCCACAGGCGCCACCCTCAAATTAACTTTTTAAATCATAAAATGTATTCTCTTTTTTTTCCTTTCCTTTTTCGAGACAGGGTCTCCCTATGTCGCCCTCGGTTAAGTGCCAAGGCATCACAGCTCACAGCAACCTCAAACTCTTGGGCTTAAGCGATTCTCTTGCCTCAGCCTCCCAAGTAGCTGGGACTACTGGCGCCTGCCACAACGCCTGGCTCATAAAATGTATTTTCTGCTTTTTGTAGAAAACTATCCAGAAAAATATTTAGAAAACTTCCCCTACCCCTCGGAGTCTAACACTGTTAGTTCTCCCCCAATAATCCTATTCAAAAATGTATTTTGTTGTAGGTTTCATTATGAAAGCAATGCACCTTTTTTTTTTTCTTTTTTGAGATAGAGTCTCACTTTGTCTCCCTTGGTGGCTCACAACAACCTCAAACTCCAGGACTCAAGCAATCCTCCTGCTTCAGCCTCTAGAGCTCCTGGACTACCGGAACTACCACAACGCCTCGCTATGTTGTTTAGAGATGGGGTCTCGCTATTGCTCTGGTTGGTCTCAAACTCCTGAACTCAGGCAACCCATCCCACCTTGACCTCCCAAGGTAATGTATCTTTGATATGATGTGAGAAGAATAGCTCTTAACAGCTGTGGTCTTTTCCCCCAAAACTCATAACCCCAGGCTAATTATGAGCAAAACAGCAGACAGCCCCAAATGGAGGAGCAGTCTACAAAATACCTGACCAGTAGTAGTCCTTAAAACTGTCAAGGTCGGCTCCGTGCCTGTGGCTCAATGGGCTAAGGCGCCAGCCACGTACACCCGAGCTGATGGGTTCGAATCTAGCCTGGGCCCGCCAAACAACAATGACGACTGCAACCAAAAAATGGCCGGGCGTTGTGGCAGGTGCCTGTGGTCCCAGCTACTTGGGAGGCAGAGACAGGAGACTCACTCTAGCCCAGGAATTGGAGGTTGCTGTGAGCTGTGATGCCACGGCAGTCTATTCAGGGTGACAGCTTGAGGCTCTGTCTCAAAAAAAAAAAAAAAAACTGTCAAGGTCATCCCAAACAAGGTAAGTCTGTGAAAATGTCATAGACATGTCTAGAGGAGCTTCAGGAGACGTGCTGACTGAATGTAATATACTGTCCTGGATCTGATTCTGAGCATAAAAAGGACTTGTGTGTGTGTGTGTGTGTGTGTGTGTGTGTGTGTGTGCGTGGTTTTTGGCTGGGGCTGGGTTTGAACCTGCTACCTCCAGCATATGGGGCTGGCTCCCTACTCCTTTGAGCCACAGGTGCCGCCCCATAAAAAGGACTTTTTTAAAAAAGGAAAAAAAAGCCCATCAAAGGATGGACATTAGTTAGTAATAATGTATCAGTGCTGGTTCATTAGTTGTGACAAATACAGGGTGGACATAAAGTTAGAAATAGCTCAGGAACTTTACGTCTACCCTGTATAAGATGTTCATTATAGGAAAAACTGGGTACCAGGGATATGAGCGTTCTCTCTGTTATCCTTGTAACTTTTCTGTACATTTAAAAACTATGCTCAAATAAGATATTTACTTTTAAAAAGTACTATCTTATCGTGGGGGGGAAAGCATCCAAGCCCTGCTGAAGGGTAGAATAAAAAAAAGGCAAGCGCTCTCTGCTTTCATCTCCCCACCTACCTCACGGTTGGCACCAAGCCTTATTTTCTGGGAGTGTTTCCTCTTTGTTACATAGTTGAGCTCACGTTGCTAACACAATTTTGAATTCTGGCTATTTTTATTTAATATCATAGCATAAGCATTTCCTTGTGTCCTTAAAGGCCCTTCTTAAAGACAATTTTATGGATTGCATAATAGCCATTGCACTGTTTTCCTGCCTAAATTAGCTCTGATCCAGCCCTTATGTTTCCATGGGACTGGCTTTTGTTACAAGTCTTAGAATGTTTCTTCCTGCAAAGAGTGTGTTCTTTGCAACAAGGAAGTCAGCAAAATCTCCATCCCTGTTTTCCTAGGGTTTCCCCTATACTTTGGTCAAATGTATCCAGGCAGAGTTTAAGTTTAAAGCCTTTTTTCCCTCGACTTTTTTACCTCGTCTTTACTTTTCACTATAAAGGGATTTATAGGCGGCGCCTGTAGCTCAGTGGGTAGGGCGCCAGCCACATACACCGAGGGTGGCATATTCAAACCTGGCCTGGGCCAGCTAAAACAACAATATCAACTGCAACAACAAAAAAAAAATTGCCAGGTGTCATGGCAGGTGCCTGTAGTCCCAGCTACTTGGGAGGCCGAGGCAAGAGAAATCGCTTGAGCCCAAGAGTTTGAGGTTGCTGTGAGCTATGACAGCACAGCACTCTACCCAGGGCATCAGCTTGAGACTCTGTCTCATAAAAAAATAAATAAAAATAAAAAGTAAAGGGATTTACAACTCATTAGGGATAACACAAGGGGCTATTCATGCAGATGGCTACAATGGGGAATGTCCAGTGTGGGATGTTCTAGGCAGAATACCATACCAACCTCTTATCTGCCCAGAACTGCCGGATGTGACCTTATTTCAAAATAGGGGTTTTGCAAATGTAATTTGCAGATGTAATTTGGTAAAATCAGGTCACACTAGATTAGGGTGGGCCTTAAAAGGAGGCCATGTGAGGATACAAAGACACATAGGGGCACTACCATTGAACACAGAGGCAGAGATTGGAGCTATGAGTCTGCAAGGCACAGAATGCTAAGGATGCCCCCCACCACCAGAAGCCTGGAGTGAGGCATGGAGCACGCTGTCCCTCGGAACCCCTCCAGAGGAACCAATCCCACTGACACCTTGACTTTCAACTTCAGAATTGTGGGAGGATCAATTTCTGTTGTTTTGAGCCACCCAGTCTGTGATGTTCTATTATGACCCTCTTCCTAAACTAAGATGATGGGCTGTGGCCTCAGAGGGCCCCTGGCTTCGGCAGAGCTCTGGCACGTCTACGGGGAAGGGAAGTTCTTCCACCAGGGACAGGCCACATCAGTGGGGAGTCCCAGAGGCCACGTGCCGGGCAGTGAGCAAAAGGCCATAGTGCAGGTGTTTGGTGTCTCACCCCTCTTGATTCTTCCCACCTGGTGGTCATTTCTTCCTGGTCAGGCAGAAAAGGACCACAAAGATTACCTTCCTCCCACTTTTAACCATGTCCGTGTTCTTTCTAGATTTAATTTGTTATTTGCCAGAATACGCTTTTCATACACAAAGCCTCCAGGTTGGAAATATGTTAACTTCAGAGCTTTGGCTACGACAAAATAAATTGCTTCAGCTCTTCATTTAGTCCTACATTATTCATAGTGGATTTGCTCCGGGAGTAAATAATACACACATGCACACACAGGCCCACGCTCTTAGCAGGGATTGCTGTATGCATTTTTTAATTGGAAAATGCTAAATGCATTTTTAATGGAAATGCTAAAATGAGCACATATTGCCTTTACAATAAAAACATTTTTATAGTTCCCTTTATAGGCGGGTGCTGTGTCTGCCACACAACCTGATTAGGAAGGGAGAGATTTCCCCCCCAAGTGGGAGGCTCAGGCTGGTTGGGGAAATGTAGGTGGGATGTTGGCAATGACTTTCCGATGTGTGAGACCTAGGATTTCTCAGGTCCAAGGAATAATTGTTTTCAAGGTGCTGTGAGGTGCAGTATTCCCCCTCACGGGGGTGACATGGGCTGGGGGTGGGAGGTGCCAAAGAGACAGTCTTAAAGGACTATACTGACTTTTAGTGCAACTATGGGATCAGGGTGGCAAGAGAAAATACTTTTCAGTCTTTCCTTGGGCTGCTGCAAATGAAAACCAGAAGGGAGGGTGAGGTTTGTAGGCAGATGGGAAAGTCGCTGTGGTCTGCCTCTAGAAGGTGGGCCACACTTGGGGAGCTCCCGTAATGTCCTCCAGAGGTCCCAAAGTCACTCTCCATGTTGGTTATCTGTTGCTGTGTAACCTCAAAATTTAGTGGTTTAACACAATGCTACGCAATTATTATCTCAGAACTTCTATGGGTATGGGACTCAGGAGTGAGGGAGCAGGATAAATTCTGGCTTGGTGTCTCCCGTAAGGTTTCGGGCACAATATCAGCTGAGGCTGCAGTCAAGTGAGGAATTGCCTGGGACCAGAGGAGCCCTCTGCAAGGTGGCTCACTCACACGTTCCCTGTGTACATAACTCGCCAGGTGGACCCCTCCATGGGGGTGGCTTCCGCCGGACCAATTGTCCAAAAGAGAGCAAGTCAGACACTGCAGTGTCTTCTGTGACCTCGTCTCGGAAATCACACATACACATGCTAGGGCTGACGTGTTAGTTCTCGAACTCATTCTAGAAAAAGTGCTTTGAGGGTGAACTGGGCGCTGGCATTGCTACATAGCTTCCCAAGGAGAGCACTTTGAAGGTGACCATCATGATACTCAGCAATGAGGTGTGTAGTGCTTCTTCTAGGATGAGTTTGTGAACTTCATTGTTTGGCCTCGCATAGAAAGTGTCATTTCCACCAAATCCCATTGTCTACAGAGGTCGGCCCTATTCAGTATCGGACACGACCAGGAGGTGAGGATTACTGGGCACCGTCTTGGCCCTGAGCTGCCACCCTCCCCAGGGGACTGAGCCACGGATCAGCCTTCATCATCGGATCCACGGCTGCAACTGAGGACAGGGAAACCTACTCTGGGGCAGAAAACTTCCAAAATCTGAGCAACAAGATATTCTTTCTGAAGCCTTCAAAATACTCCCTGGCAAAGGTTGCAAGGATTACCCCAAAGAGGTGAGTAATCCAAGACACACCTCCACACTCCATGATAACTCAACATTTCCCCCCAACTTTATTTTGACCCATTTTCCCCTTTTTTTGCTATAAACTTTACATACCATAAAATGCATAAATCTTAGGTGTATATCTGCCCTACATGATCCAGATCCCTTCAGAAATACAGAAAGTTCCCCCATATTCCTTCCCACCCCCTGGCACACACACTCAGGAACCACAACCACCATTCTGGTATCTTTCCACTGTAGCGTTTTATGTACTCGAGAATGTCAAATAAATGGATCAGACGATATCTATTCTTTTGTCTGTTTCCTTTTTTAGGCAGCATGTTGATTCATCCATATTATCATGCACCAGTAAATCTGTTTCCCCTAACTTATTATTTTTTAAAGCCTAGAGAAAACTTAATCCAATGAACAGCCCCCCACCCCCAACCCTTGACCTTCCCGTTGGTACCGTCCTGCCACATTGGCTTTCACTCCTTCTCTCTTCCTTTCTTTTTACTGAAACACTTGGAAGCTGCAGCTATCAAGACACTTCATCCCTAAATACTTCGGCATGGGTTCCTAAGAACCAAAGACATTCTTCTGCCTGACTGCAATGCCATTATTATGCCCAAGACATGTGACATCAGTGTGATAAAATTATCGATATAGGCCTGGGGTGGTGGCTCATGTGTATAATCCCAGCACTTTGGGAAGCTGAGGAGGGAGGATTGCTGGAGGTCAGGTTGAGTTCAGCCAGGCAACGTAGTGAAACTCTTGTCTCCACCAAAAACCTTTTTAAATTATCTGGGTGTGGTGGCATGTGCCTCTCGTCCCAGCTGCTTGGGAGCTGAGGCAGGAGGATCACTTGAGTCCAGGAGTTTGAGGTTATAGTGAGCTGTGATGATGCCACTGCACTCCAGCCGGGGTGACTGAGCAAGATTCTTTCTCTAAAAAAACACACTCACACGCACAAAATCCAACATCAAGTCCATGTGCGCTTTCTCCAGTAGCCCTCTTTTTTTTTTTTTTTATTGTTGGGGATTCATTGAGGGTACAAGAAACCATGTTACACTGGTTGCATTTGTTGGGTAAAGTCCCTCTTACAATCGTGTTTTGCCCCCAAAAGGTGTGGCACACACCCAGACCCCACCCCCCTCGCTCCTT
>CAUYRH010041923.1:0-35998 GCA_963574655.1 Perodicticus potto | reverse complement strand
TTCCTAATTTCTATGCATCTCTCCCCTCTGAGACATATCCTAAACTCAGGAACCATGCACTCAAAATGGCAACCATCTTTGACAGCACTTATGTCTGTGAACAGACATTTTCCAGAATGAAACATCTGAAATCTCCAACCACATCTAGACTAACTTTTTGCACACTTGCATCACTTGTTACCACTAACAGTGACAAATATGGAACTGGACACTGACCATCTCATTAGCCAAAAACAGGCCCATAGTTCCCATTGAAATACTGGTAAGTCTGTTGATTTAACTTTATTTGTTCTTCATTTTAAATATTGTATTTGTTCCCGTTTTGTTTTTTTACTTCAAAATAAGATATGTGCAGTGTGCATACGAATTTGTTCATAGTTTTTTTAAAAAACTGTAGTCCGGCCCGCCAACGGTCTGAGGGACAGTGAACTGGCCCCCTGTTTAAAAAGTTTGAGAACCCCTGTTGTGGAGAAAACCATGTGGGCAGCCTCCAGGACCTGCCTGAGAATGACCCAGGTTGACAGGAAGCAAGCAAGCGAGATCTCGGCTGTAAGATAAGGAATTCTGCTGACAAATACGTGAGCTAAGAGGACCTGAAGCCTCCGACAAGATCATAGGGTGTGCCCTTCATGTTTCTAGGTCCTTCATCTCTTTAAAACGTTTGTAACTCTCCCAAGGTCCTGATAACATTCTTTTGTAACTAAACCAAGTATTGGTTACTCATTTACTTCCAGGTACTTCAGCAAATATGAGTTCACATATTATTGGCCGATACCATTATTTTCTAAAATTTTGGAATATAGGGGTACATATGATTAGGTTACACAGGTTGCAGTGGTGCCCTTTGCCCAAGAAGTGTGCATTACCCCCTTGTAATGCACCCGTTGGGTGGAATTTGCCCATCCCCTTTTCTCCCTCTCCCTTACTTGAATTTAATTGAGCTTTTCTCTTGAATGAACATGTAGTTGTTAATCTACTGGTTCTAATTAAGAACTGAGTACGCATGGTACTTGTTATTAATTATTAATGTTGTCTTGGAGATATGTACTATGTCTTAAATTAGATCATAAGTTATTTTAGCTTTTTGTTTAGTTTTTTTTTTAAAGATAGGGTCTCACTATGTGGCTCAGGCTGGCCTCAGACACCTGGGCTTAAGCAATCCTCCAATGTCAGCCTCCCAAGTAGCAGGGACTTTATAGGTACCCCCCATCTTGCCTGCTTATTTTATTTTAAAATAGAAAGCATACATCTTGATCCACTTTTGGCCTCAAAATACAACTTAAAATTATTTTTGAATATTTATCATTTGACTTCAGAATTCAAAATCATTAGTTTAAAAACATCCCTAAATCTTTTAATATGAGGATGATACTACAAGTAGCTACTATATGTCATTTTTTTAAATTAAAACTCCAGGCTTGAAAATGATTAATTCTTATAGGCAAAGACAAGGCTAATAGTCTCATTCAAAAATGCTTTCTTTTTTGGTGCTATTTTTTTAAATACTACTCTTAATTACACTTCCCTGGAATGAAGAGGACTGTTGTATCATTTTTACTTTGTCTTCATGTTGATAAGATATCACTGTCACATAGTTCCTACAGAGTGATGCTCAGCTGATCAAGTGTTTACTTGTTGACTGTTTAGGCACTCCGTTATGAAAGACACCCCCTCTTTGACATCCAGGTTCTTCCCTGACTTAAGTCACAGCGGCTACTATTTTGTAAACTGACGTCACGTTTTGCAGTGAAGGCATTAGCAGGATGAACTGATGCATACCCATGTACCAATGATGTTTTCAGTGAGAAAAATGCAAGTAACGGTAACAATTCCATGTTTTGCATGCTGTAGCCCAGCCATGCTAAATCCTCACGGCAACCTGTGAAGAAGGCATTGCCTTTATTTTTGAGAAGGGAAATTGAAGGTCAGAATATTTAAATTTCTGCTGAAGATTGTGGGCTTATTTTCTCCCCCGTTCAACATCTGTACTTTTAATTAATGACTGTTGCGCTGCCAGCCCAAATAAATGCATTTTAATAGGAAAGCCCATATTTTAATAAACAGCTATTTCTCACTAAGGGGGAATAATCAAGCCAACTAGAAACAATAAGCCTCTCTGAGCAATAACATGAGATCAGATAGAGAATGTTTCCACTTCATTAGCTAAGGATATTGTGTTTGGTTTCATAACCAAGCAAGGAGCAAGCATGGCTGGCCCCAGAGGTTCACTCCCACTGCTTCTGGCCCATCGTCTGTGCCCTACCTACCCTTGCCCAACTCCCCTGTTGCCAATTACATCCCTACTACCCACATATTTTTTGCTCCATTACATAAATTAAGTAAGAGTGTGGTCTGAAGGTGGTTTTTAATAGACTTTTTTTGTCTTTAAGCAAAAGTTAAGTTAAATAATAGTGTTCTATATGCTGAAATCTAAATAGCCAAAAAGAGTTAGTTGAATTGGATCATCAGTTAAAATAGTTTTCTAAAGATACAAACCATACGCTAAACTGGTTTATCAGATACTAAACTTTACTGCTTGAAGTTTTAAGAAGTTATTTGAGCAGGTATTTCAGGACGTTGTCTTTGTGGACATGATGTGGGATAAGCGAGATGCCTGGATAATAAATAGCAATGTTCCATGCTCCCCCCACCCCACATACACACACATGTTCACACACAGACACACAAATGGGGTAATCCAATCAATCTAATTGCCATCCCTAAAATCGGGAGCATTAATTCTAAACCCATCTTCCATTTTACCCTCTCCGACCCCATCAACCCTTCATATGGCTGGTTCAGGAGTATTACTTTTTAATTGTTACATTTTGATTAAACTAACAGTGCTGTTCAGGTTCACTGCTCCGAGCCACTGCAGAGACCAGTGGCCTCCAGACGAAGACCGACTGGCTGACCTCCTTAGACTGTCCTCACATCACCCCGTGTAACCCTCCTGTATGATAATTAATGCACTGAAATTCTGGCTTCTATGTGTAGTTGAGGCTGTGGGGATACTGAAAAGAAAGCACGCGACTGGGTGAATAGAGATGGGTGGAGGCAGAAGGGAAAGGAAAGTTTCTCTTAGGGTTTCTGACTGTGGATGATCAGGAAAAGACAACATATTTCAGATAAAGAAAAGGAGGTGAAGGAGCAGAGGAGCAGAGATGCCTTCCCTCTCAGGTCTTATTTAATGAATTAGGGAAAGGAGCAGAGGAGCGGAGATGATTTCCCACTCAGGTCTTAGATAATGAATAATAAAAAACAAAAGTTTTTAACAGAAGTTTTTTCTATTTTGTAGATGATGAATAAAATCTAAAAGGAGAAGTTTTTTGAGGTTATTGGATAAAGTAGCCTGAAAATGGCATGCTAAAGGATTTACATGTAACCAATAGCAAAGTGAAAGATTATCTGGGCTTCTTTTTGTGTAGTCAATTGTGACAAATTTCAAAGATAACTGATTACCTCATAGCCTGAGAATATGTGTGTCAATGAACTTGGGGAAAATTTAGTGATAGATTAGAATCAAATAAAATCAACTAAATCAAATAAAATTATCTTATTTCTCAGCACTAGGGATTCAATTTTCACTGTAAATCAACTCATAATATGCACATCTGAAAGAACAGTTCCTTTTTTAAATTAAGAACTGTAACATAATGAGTTAAATATATTATTGTAGTAGAATAAAAATTAAAAGTTTGCTACAGGCCCTTGGGTGGTCAACTTAGTGAGGCTCTACTATAATTGTCTTTGCATTTATTCAACATCTCAAGTATTTTGTGATACAAAGAATTTATATTGGTAGGGTTCAAATCCTAGATAATAGAATTTTGAATACATGTTTGCTGGTTCTAAGCAAAATTTAAATAAATAATAGTGTTTTACAATGTTGAAATCTAAATGGCAAAAAGAGTTTGCTAAATAGTATCGTCGATTAAAATTAAAATAGCTTTCTAAGCACTGGTTGTTGGTTTTGTTGTACTTGAAATTCTGATGTTCAAAATGCTAAAACTCTTTTGAAAAAAGACATTTCCCTCTTATTTTTCATAAGTTCGATGAGTTCACTTATAAATTAGTAAAGGTTATTTCTTTACAACTTTGTTGAATAAAAGCCTTCTGGGCTTTTCTTCATAGCTGGATATGTCCAGGGGCATATTTTAAAAATGTAACAGTTGCCAATGGAGAGCAACCAGAAGCCTCAAATGTTGCCTGCCACAGATGTTTAAATCTCACAAGATTGTATAATGCTACAGAACACTTTGGAGAATTAAAGCTCTCTGGAGGAGCAATTACCTGTGCTCTCCTCGATGCATAGGGTACCAAATACGGTCAATAATTCAATAGCATTCACCTTTGGCTGCTGGATCCTTAGATACAGCAAAAGAAATGGATTCAATGCGGTGTGGTATTTCCAAAAATAGTACAAATTGTACCATCAGGATGAACTAACTGTACCATTTTTTTTTCCTCTTCTTCTCTTGGTAAATGTTTGTTTAGTTAAACTGAATATAAGTTGAAGAACACATCGTAAAATTTTAAACAACTTTTGTTTTCCATTTTTTCTAAGTCTCTTTCTGCACATCCAGTGATAAATGTGTCAACCCTAATTACATTTGGCCTGAAGCATTTAAACAATTCAACTATAGGAATTCAGTCTTTTGTCACAATGGGCAAGTATTTAATCTTTACTATCTAAGCCAGATGGGCAGAATGGGAGACAGGACAACACCATAGAGTTCAGCGATGGGGAGGAATCCCCTATGAAACTCTCCACTCAGCATCAATTCTTGTTCATGCCAAAACAAGAGATGTTATTAAAATGCAACAACATATGATGCCAGAATCTATTCTATGTAAGCCTTATTTCAGGAAGATTTTACCAATACATCATCAACGGAGTAATTCTTCCTAAAATATTACATATATTACATGCAACCCCAAGCAAATTTTAAATAATAATTATTCTTTGTAGAGAAGTTTCAGAAGAAAATGTACAAAAAAAAATATTTAAAATTTCTTATTCAGAAGGCAAGCAGTTACGTACAGAAAGCATATTACGTTTTTTGGAAGATACAACAATATCAAAAGCCACCCCCTGTAACGCACCAGCTCTCAGACGTGTATTTCCACTTTCAGCAGCCATGGTGTTCTGTCCGTCCTGTGACCTCACGCGGGGTCGTCTGCTGCTCACTCTTGGTCGCCATTGTCACTGACTCAGTTATCTGTAGCTCTTAATACTTTTTACATGCGTTAATTCACCAACTCAATATCTGGTCTCAAAGGTCCCAAGTAAGACTACAATCTCTTTCCTTTACCATTCCCATCTTTCACACTATCAAGAGTTTTAACTTTATAAAATGCAAATCTAATCCATATCGTGTGTGTGTGTGTGTGTGTGTGTGTGTGTGTGTGTGTGTGTAGAATACTTATGATATTTAAATGACTCCTTGAGATTCTGGGTAAAATGCTTAGTTCTTAGCTTTACACACAGGACTACTCCTCATGACCGAGCCACTTCTGGCAATTTTCATCTTCATCTCCTGGCTTTCTGAACTACTTGTGGTGCATTCAAACGCCTCGTGCTTTCATACACCTTCTCTCCTCTCTGGCCCTCCTGCTCAACCGTCCATAAACAGTTCTCACTGACCCCCACGGCTCACACCTGCTGCTCTGCCCGCGGCCACCCAAGCACTTTGTGTGCCTCTCTCATCTCTCATCGTGCACATTACAGTGTGCTGTGCTTTCCACAGAACCAGGGAGGGGCAAAGTTGAGCTTTCAGCTTGGGTGAGCGGGTGAAGAGCCAGGTAAAACCCTCTGTGCACACTGCCTGCAATTACACTGGGCCCTGTGAGCACTCTGAACAATGCCATACACTTCGATTTAAAGAAAAGGAAAACTTTAGGCATGAAGGATGAAGATAGAAGCGCTGTGGATCTGAGAGTCAAAAGTTCTGTTCTCAATTGGTGGCAAGAAGTTACTGATTCAGACCATTATAACATTTCAAAACCACTAATGCTGAAGACTTATGTAATGACAGCCACCCACTAAATCCGCGCTGAGTGAGTGAATGAATGAAGTGAGCAGAGAAAGGCAAAATCCCAGGAAACCTTAGAAATTACACAAGTTAGGACTGAATGAACCAAAGTCCAACACAGAGAAGAGTGATTATTCCTACGAAATCAAAACATTCAGGGAATGTAAAATACATTTCACTAAAAAATTTTATAACACAGTATTTCTTTCTTTCTATCTTTCTTAGTATAATTCCCTGAATCACCGATGTCTACCAAAAAAAAAAAAAAAGTCCCAAAGTGTGCTATTACAGGGCTCATTTAGGATGGAACATGCTCATAATTCTTAGGGATATATTTTCAAACTATCAATTCATAGCCAGGCAGGAAACAGAGAAACTCATTTGATATCAATTCTAGTAATAGTACTGGCCATTTATCAATTTTTAAAAGAAATGAGAAGAAACACATAGGTTACCAAATAAATCAAAATGGTATTAGATCAAGAATTAATATTGAAGTAAAGTATGGATTACAGTGGGCTTTTTAGACATATCAGAGTTAATTTAAGGCATGTCTTTCTGTTTTCTTCTTTTGATTTTGGGCGGCTGAATGGCGCAGATTGTTAAGCCTTTATGATTTCACCTCACTGCTCTGACTTCAAACAGAAGCTCACATGTAGCTGTTTCAAAGGTTGAATAGAATTATTTCCTTACCCACCCCACTCACCCTCCAGAATTTCTGACATTTCTTTTTTTTTTTTTGGCAGTTTTTGGCGGGGGCTGGGCTTGAACCCGCCACCTCCGGCATATGGGGCCGGTGCCCCACTCACTGAGCCACAGGCGCCGCCCTCTGACATTTCTTTTACTGGATATCACACTATAATCTTGCTTAGAAAATCTGAGAAGTCCCTGAGTGGCAGTTGGGTAGACAGTTGCCTGACTGACCTGATTTACCTGAAATGACTACAGAACATGAAGAGAAAAGCTGAACTCAATTCTCAGTGCAAACCACCCACAAAAATGCTACACTCAGTTCTGAGCATCAATTGTGCCCTTCAATTAAAACAAACACCCTGTTCTAAGAGATGCAATGATTCACAACTCCAGGAATAAGCCATTCTATTGTAATATTTCACCAGGTATTTTACCTATGAACTGTGTGATTATACGTATTTATTTTCAACAATATCCAACTAGTTCTAAGCAACTAGCTGGAGAGTTAAGAAGGAACAATTTGTAAGGGAATGCCTTAAATGCAAAGTCACAGAAGTCCACCTAAAAATTTTATTTTACAATTAAAAGAGAATTTCATTTTAGAACCAAATAATTAATGCCCTATGATATCACTTCCTCTTAATTTTTTTCTTACTTACATAATAGGTACACAAGTAAAAAGACAGGAAGCCAGGAAGGAAACCAGTAAAACAGGTCAAACCTATTGTCGTATCAAAGAAAATGCTATCACAATGATAACCTCATTGTTTTGGTAAAGCAACTATTTAAAGATGCAGTGTATTAACATTTATTGAATTAATTCTTTCAGAATGAGTGAAGAAAAATGAAGGCCTGAAAATTTTAAAAGAATAAAAAATAAAAAAAGATATAGTGTATTGCTTGTGAGACAGAAATATTAAGAGCTTTGGGCACAACTATAAAGAGAACTGGGCTAGATGCATTGAGGTTAAACAGTCAAAGAAAGAACCAGGCACAACATGCCCTGATGTCTCCAATATTTTTCTTTCTTAGAAAGTGGTTAGAATTAATGAGTAACACCACTCAAAGGCACATCAGATATCACACAGAATCACATCTACCCTTCAGGATACTGGCTCAAGTAGTATCAGGGCTGTTTTAGCAGTGGAAACAGAGTTCTCATTCAAAATTCTAAATCTGAAGGGTCTTCTTTTTCATTTTGATGTTCATTAAATATAGGCTGCCTTCCCAGATTAAGGAGAAAGTAAAAAGTATTAAGAAATTCCAATCTTCTTTCTGAAAATTTTGAATTTTTTCTCAAAAAAGATGGAAACAATTTTTAATAAAGAAGACAGAAAGCTCTATGAGTCTAGAAGGAAATCAAAATTAGTAGCAAGGGAGGAGTGATCCAGCAGTGAGGAGGTCCGTCCTATAGATAGTGACTCATGACTTCTGAAGGAGGCTCTCAGCTGATGGTTACAAAGAAAACCTGCATTTGCAGCAGCCTGTCAGAGGCCATAGGCACCACGCTCCCAAGAAGGATACAGGCAGGGAAGATTGGGGGTACCACCAAGGGCCAGAGAGATGGCTGGGCATATAACTGACAAGACCAACTGAAAAGTGAGGGGGTTTCCTAGAGGGTGACAGTTGTGCTTCTGAGATCTATCAAACATGACAGTCTCTACCCACTGCCACCGATTTATGTTTGAACCAAAGATACTGCTAGAAGAGATACAGAACCATCTTAAGTGCTATAAATTTTTGAGCAGGAAGGGGAAGAGTAGAAGGACACAGCTGTGACTTTAAATTTCTCTTTCCAAAAGAAATTTGGATTTTTGCAAGATAAAGTGGGACAACGACATTGAACTGTTCATGACATTGACATTTGCAAACAGCTTAAGATACTGTGATGTTAGATAATTACAAGAATCTTAAGGGAGCCATGTCCTAGAAGCAGACACTGATAGAGTACGAGAATTCAAAAATAAATCAACGAACCAGTTGGTTCAAAATAGAAGCGGGTTTAAATAAGAGCATATCCACTTGATGGGTTACTACGTAGTCTGAAGCCTTTAAAAAGATAAACACACAGACTCTTTAGCCCCAAGAGAAGTGCACTGGAGAGGATGGAAAAATGCGCACAGGAGAAAAGATTTAACAGATGCTGCGTGAAGATTGAGTGAAATAATGTATGGCAAGCATCTGTCCCAGTTCCCGGGACTTGGAGGGCATTCTACAAATTTAAAATCAGATGACAAATTTTAAATTGACTGTTAAAAAGTTACCAGACTGTTGATTGTTTGTCTTATTTATTTTCTATTTGTGTGTTCTGGGCTAGGTGTACAGTGTATATCATAAAACAAAAGAGGAGGAAACTATGGGCCCTGAGATTTACAGATTAGGAAGGGGGAAAGTGGCAGATAAAACGAACTGCACGATCAGCTTTTGGGGAAGACTTAGGGAAAACACGCAGAGCAGATCACATGACTGTAGCTCAGCCTCATAAAGAAAAAAGTAATTTGGAAGGGAAGAAGATAATACTTGTGATAACAGCTATGGAAATGCTAGTGATAAATAAAGCAGAGATTTTAATAAAGGGCAGTAAATTATCATCCTATGTATCTCTAAGACATGTTGGAAGGAGAATCTGGAACAGAATCGTGCACTCAAAAGAGAAGACTTACTTCAAAGATAGGAAACTGTTAGGAAATGACGGAAAGGCAATTTTTTGGTATCATTAAGATACATACCTTTACTTGGTATCAGAGACTCTTGGGTAGTGGAGGCAGGTACAGAACACTAGGTACAAGTAAAAGGAAAGTGGAGGAGAAGGGTCGGGGCAGTAGTAGTAGCCCCTGGTAACGAGTGGTAGCTGCTGGATGGGCACGCCATGCCAGTGACCCTGACCTTGGCACTGAGCAGGGGAACTGACTTTACTCAATTAAGTTTCGATAGATTAAAGCACTATATTTTCCTGTTGAATTTAGAAGATTTCTTCCAAATACCAAGAACAATGTCACTTTATTTAGGTAGTCACCACAGCAAGAGCTCCTGTTATGGACTGAATTATGTCCCCCTAAAATTCATGTGTTGAAACCCTAATCCCTAATGTGACTGTATTTATCAAGAAGGCCTTAAGGAGGCAATTAGGGTTAAGTAAGGTCATGAGGGTAGGTCCCTAATGCAGTGAGACTGGTGTCTTTATAAGAAGTGTAAGTGACAACAGAGACTTCTCCCTCCCACGTGCACAGGGGAAAGGTCATGCGATGATAAGGCCATCTGTAAGCCAGTAGGAGAGGCCTCAGCAGAACCCAACCCTGACTGCACCTTGATCTGAACTCGTAGTTTCCAAAATTGTAAAAAAATAAATTTCTGTTGTTTAAGCCCCTGGGCCTTTGGTATTTTTTTACGTCAGCCCTAGGAGACCAGTGTCGCACCCAGCGCGCCTGGGCAGACAGTGCTGCCGTCTTGCAGAGAGGAGCTGACATTTCTTTGTGATATAGGCTATTTCACCCCCTTACGTGCTGTTCTTAGGATTGTTAACTCAGAGAAGGAATTCAGAGGGAGTGAAAGGGTCTTTGGAAACCAGGAAACAAGAAAATTAGTGTGCATGCAGAGAAAATATTACATTTACGTCTGCCACCTCACTTTGCCTAGTAATGAAGAACTTGTTAAAACGAAAGCAACAGAACCCTTGAAAGAAAGAAGAAGTATCATCTTAGAATTTATTAGGCCACAGAGAGAACCCTGAGAATGGGCATGTGTGGGTTCCAACAACCATGGGAGGTGATTTCAAAGGTTCACGGAGAAGAGGGGAATATTCCACTTCAAATTATTGAGTCATCACACTTGGGTCCAAATCTCGGCTCTAGACCTCCTTACTCGGCAGCTTCGATTTCCTAGTTTGTAAAATAGTCATGATAACATCAGGCCTGTGCAAGAAGGAAATGTAAAAGGGCATGCTCCACCTCCTTAGAGTCCACAGAGCCCAGTGCAAAAGGAATACTTGTCATTATTAATAATAAATGTTATTATTAATGATAACATGTATGGAAAGCTATGAACTATAAAATTCTAAAAGTAAGAATACACAAATACATTCTATGAGAAGGAAGAAATGTGACAGGAATCAAAAAAAGTGGAGTAACACAGGAAAATTATTTTCAAAAGAATGTGTAATAGAAGAAAATAAAAGCTTGTAACTCATTAAGGCAGGTGAAACATGCTAACAGCAATGAAAATATCTTGCCTATGCTTACAGGCAAAAGAAGGGCAAGAAGACTGTGGTACACACTGAATAAAGTTGCTTTTTTGATGAAAAAAATAGAGAATGAATTTTATTTTTCTTCTACTCTTGGTAAAGAAGGTCTTTAAACAGGAAAATGTAAAATAAAGGCCAATACAGAGGAACTGAAGTCCAAGATGGATGAAGGAGTGAAAAGTGTCTTCTTCCAGAAGGTGGAGAGTACCCGGCAGAACTACTCCAAATGGCAGATGATCAGACAGGTGTTAACAGAGATAGAAAGACGCAAAAATGGGCTGGAAGTGGCAGGTGCTGTTCTAACTTTATAATCATAAAGTATTTTTGTTGTTGTTACTTGCCCATCCACTGACAATGCTCAACCTAAAATAATTTGATATAGTGGCCTATCAAATTACATTTGCCATAAATAAAAAAGGCAAGGGGGAGTGAAGAACCGGCAAGAATAGGTGGGCTCAGACAACCTGCCTCACAACAGGTAATGACAGACCAGAATAAAGGACTCGACCTAACCAAATGGAACGGAGATAAATATAAAGTCAGTTTTAGAAGTACAGCAACAAATGAAAAGTCTTCGAAATAAAAATGACTTCTTTGATCATTAAAATAACACAATGCTCTAATTTGTCTAGCCTGATTCTGTTCATCTCCTGTTTTTATTGTTGCACTAAAAAAAAAAAAAATGCAAACTATCCATGGATGTATTCTTACCACGTTTACCGAGTAGCCTCTTTATTCCAGACACTGCGCTAAGGGTTGCAGACACAGAAGTGACTAGAATAATATTTTTGCCTTTCAAAGATTTTATAATTTTGTAAAAGAAACTATTTTTAAAGTCCGTTTTGGTACTCCATGATCAGGGCAGGAATCGAGCAACACTTGAATTGCTATGGAATTCCAGCCAAAGAATGAAGACCGTGGAGGTGGTAAGAACCCACACAGAGGACGGAGACGAGGTTTGCCTTGAGGAGATGTTTTTCCAGGCAGATTCTGAGTCAAGTATTTGAGGGTAATCCAAGTAAAGGGAATGACAGATGTAAAGGCCAAAAGATGGAGGCTAGAAGGCACTGGGGGCACCGAAACTTATTTTGAGGAAGAGAAAGCAGAAAGACAGACAGAAGTAGAAAGATCAGCAAATACGGAGTAGGAAGGCATTTGTTTGGTATGCAAATAAGTCTGAACTTAATGTTGAAAATGCCTAACAATGAAATATAGCTGCAAGGTAGGACTTGCTATGTATTTCTTTTAAATAAAAAACCTTAACATGATTAAATATATAATGTATTATGTCAGGCTTACCTAGAAATACAAGAATATGTGTAGTAGTTAAAAATACTGCATGACATGGAATTAAGGGAATGGGAGTCACAGGGAGCAATAAGGAAGGAAAAGGGAACAGCTGTCTCGTCAGCTGAACTAGCCAAATCAACCCTGGCCATCGCTAACGTGACAGATGTCACAGCCAGATCATCCTCATATCCAGGAAAATGAAAGCGGAAAATGATCACAGGAGGCTCGATTTTGCTAACTCAGAAAAATAGAGAACTTCTTGGCATCTTCTCTAGAGAATGTTTCGGTGATTAATGATGCTACCTACATTCTTCCGTGCTAATCTGCTTCATGTTGCAGTTACACACAACATGTAGAGAAACCACTCGATAGGCCAGCACACAGCAAGGCTCCCAAGAAATGAGTGTGGTCATTTACAGGAGAACCAGTAAAAAACGAGTTTGGCTCAGAGTTACATGTTAGGCACAGCATATTATTGAGATCACCGTTTGATTTTTTGATACCCAACTTCTGGATCATATTTTATTAGCCTACTTTTCTATTCCTCTAGGAGATACGTGACCATGAAATGTTTTATTTTATCATGTTTCATTTTGTGATAAACGATGCTGTGCGTTTAAGTAACCAAATATTCTTTTCAGTATTCGCTCTTTGCTTTCTTACACATTTCCTAGCTCTTTTCCCAAACTATCTCTATTTTTTGTTTGTTTTATGGAAGACTACACATCTTATGATATATAAGAGATTGTGCTGTGACACCGTACAGGTGCATGGAGTTTTCTTTACAGGATTGTAATACAGACGCCATGCTAAAGTACAGCACTCCAAATGAGCACAGAAATCATACACACTCTGGAACAAAAGGGTCTAATGAGCAGCTTTATAACCTAGCACATAGAATTCCCTCATCGCCAATTTAGAAAGAATTGCTTTTATTTTAGCTATGTTCTTTTAATTAAGTCCTAAACATCTAAAACATGGCAAATGTAAATATGTATTATAAATCCTTAATTATGAGGATCACTAACCATTCATGCAGCTTTCTGCCTTGGAGAGAGATTCTTTTTGTTTGAAATCAGCCCAAAATCGAGAGATAAAAGTGAATGATGTGAAAAATGTTAAACTTTTGTTTACAGGGCCCTTCTCGGGGTACCCGTATCACTTTACTGCATTGTCTTTGAGAGCTGAATTATGCTTCAATTTATCTAGTGGCTTATAAGTCAAAATCCTGCCATAGTCTGCCTTCATGGCCAGGTTCAGAAAAACTAGCACCCACAGAGTCTGAAAAGAAGCTGAATTAAATGTTGGGGATCCTGAGGTCTGCCTACCTTATCCTAGAAAATAAAGAACTTTTAAATCATGAAAAATCAATATTGTTCCCTGTTTGGGATAAATTAGAACTTGATCCAAGAAGACCTCTTGAGAATTTTTAATCATATATACTGTTTGAAAGCATACTGGAGACTGTCTTGGTATGTACAGCAAGTAAGAAACAACTTTATGCTATATTCTATCACTACTTCATTCAAAAGGTACCACTAAGGGGCAATGTTTTCCATTTCCCCTATCAATATACCCTGTCCTCAAAAACCTACTCACAGTATCTTCCAAAATACACACACAATGGTAATTTCATTTCAGCAACTCATTTCCTTTGGAAACTATTCTTAATTTATCTTCTTTCTTCTCCTTGGTCATCTGCTGATCAACAAACTTTAAAACACAAACACATGTTAATGTCTTAAAAACTAAAGATAAGTCTTGAAGATCTGAATATGTCTCCAACCTTTCAGAGCAAAGCTCTTAGCCCAGAAATTTAGCTTTCTCAAATCTTTCAAGAAACCCCCTGTAAAGTCTGGCGTAGCAAAAGTAACTGATTTATACTGACAGGAAAACATGTGGATCTCTGTATGGCCCAAGAGAATCAAATATTCATTCAAGGTCATCTGAACAACTACCAATTCCAAAGCTTACAACCAATTCCTAAGAGCATTCATCAGTGTCCTTATTCAAAGGACATTTTTAAAAACTCTGAAAGTTATATCTGCAGAGTTAAGTACCAAAATTACAGGTTATAATTTTTCTAAAAATTAGACAATAAATGTAATTTAGGAAGGCAAGTGAATTTATATATTTACCTGCTGCTTTAAACTAATATAAACCTATGACCCCTTTTGTGAGTACCATAATTGCTAGGAGAAACAAAATGGTTACAGAAACAAATATGTCTTTTACGATTTAAAAGGACTTAATATCTTATTCTAGAGCACTGCCAAGTAATGAGAGGTACTTAATAAAAAAAGTAATTAGAGCTATAGGCCAACTGATAATATCATACCATTTTTTTCCTTTGTGATTTAAAAACCTTAGAGATAAATTTCATCACTGTTCTATTAAATACTTATGGCATTAAAAAATTTTATAGTTACTAATTCTGAACTACTTAAAATGTCAAATGTTTTCAGGCTTCACTCACTTTTCCAATTATTACACTGGAATGACTCATTAACTGTAACATAAACAGGCTCTTTTTTACCTCCTGTTATGCTATTTCCCCAATTTTATTACCAGAGTACCACTTTTCCATGAACCATGATGAAAGTTCATTGAAAGGGAAAAAAAAGAAACCTCAATTACACACTCTTCCTCCCCCAAACACACGTGGTCCACAGGGAAACTGAAGTAATAATGAGAACGTGTAATGGATTGTGTACATTCTTCATCATCACACAACTCTGTAGTTTCAGGTACCAGAGATGTGAAGACCTTGCCAAAAGGTACTTTGACAGAATTTTATCCTCCAAAGTCAATTGGGAAACAAAAGTTTCTTTGCTTGTACATAGAAACATGCCAGATTTGGTCTTTACTAACACAGAGCCACGAGGCCCCTGAAGTAGCCAACACTTCAAAGAGTCTAAAATCATAAATTAAAAAGAAGAAAGCCTAGTTTCAGAAGTCAAATAAATACACGACATAATTGCTAAGTCATGGAAGAAGCTCAAATGCCCATCTACCCACGAATGGGTTAATAAATTGTGGTACATGTATACTATGGACTATTACACAGCCTTAAAGAAAGATGGAGATTTTATCATGTTTACATGGATGGAGCTGGAACATGAGTTTTTTTAAAAACACATTAAACAATCACTCAGGAAACTGATAATACTGTGGTGACAAAGGTTTGCCGTCTACATATAACACAATTTTTAGGAGAGATCAGAAGTTAAATTTTTGTTGAGATTTATTAATCTAAGTATAGATCTGTTCAATTAACATATATGAAGGACCTACATATACTAGGTACTACATAAATTGACAGGGTTAAATAGTAAAGCCTTTAAAAAGTCACAGCTAGTAATCTTTCAAAGCATTTGTTTTAATTTTCATAGAGAAAATGTTTACCTAAGGCCTATAAAGTAAAGGTAAGACTGTTTCCTCCCCACCCCCAAAATATATATATATCATTACCATTACAAAAAGATGCTTAATGCAGAATTAAACAAGGTCTTACCCTGGAGCTGTTTTTTCAAATATTTCTTTTGCAGAACACACTGAAGAGAGACAGGGCCATGTTATTAAGTTCCCCCAGGTATGTGCAGACCACTCCTGATTCTTTCCCAAAGTCCTGTGGCTTTGTTGTGTACATGGAGGGAAGAGAGGGGAAGAGGAAGGGCTCCTTGCAAGAACTATGATGGTCATGGGAATGTGAACAAAGTGAAGTTTTTCCATGATCCTACTTTCTTGCATATAAATCTAATATATTCTCCTCATGAAGAAAATGTAAAATTTATCAAAATACAAAGAAAATGAGTAACTCATAATTCTAGTATTTTGATATACTGTTATCACATCAGCATATTTCATTCCAGTCTTTCATTCTACCTTTCATGTGGTTTATTTAATATTAAATATGCATTTTGCTTAACATTATGTTACAATTTCCCATACCATCAAAACTCTTCCTCAGCATTAGTATTAGTGTTAACACAATATGCACCATAATTTATTGAATAACTCCAATAATGTTGGACTTTGAGTATTTTCTAATGATTAATTTCTGCAATAAAACAGAAATGAAATTCTCGGTCTTTTCCATCTCAGTCTGCAATCTGAAATGTCTCCTCAGGTTGATAACTGAAAATGAGATTCTACATCAAACAGTAGGTGTGAATATTCTTAATGATCCTGGTGACTTTTTAAGAACAGTCTGCCAATTTACACTCCTTTCAAAAACATCTGTAAATAGGAATTTGAATTTCTTCTCTTTGTTCTCTTCCAACTTTTCCCAACTCTACCTCTGAAAATACAAAGTCCAATGAAATTGAATTACCTAAGCAAACCAGCTTGGTATAATTGTATAAAATAATAATTAAATCCTTTATTTAAATAAACATTCATTTTTCCTGCCTATGCAATGAAAAAGAACAAATAATAATCTATTCAAAAGGAAAAATTACAGTATTTTATTTTACCTTTTTGTAAATAATAAAACGCTGTAACCCTGAGCTGTCCTCTTTGATAGTCAACAGCCACATACAGTTACTGTACACTTGAAATATGGCCGGTCCAAACTGAGACAGTCCGTAAGTGTGAAAAACACACTAGATTTTGAGGACTTAAAGAGTAGAAAAATGAAAATTAAAATGTATCATTAATCTTTTTTAAACTGATTAAAATGTTAAAATGATAGCATTTTAAATACATTAGATTAAGTAAGATATATTCAACTTAATTTCATTTGTTTCTTTTTACTTTTTTATTGTGGCTTCTAGAAAATTCAAAGATATATACATGACTTTCATGTAATTATTGAGCACCACTCCTATAGCTAGTTCCCAGATTTATCTCCAAATATATGGGGCTAATAATTCTGTTTTGCCTTAATGGATTTTATGAATTCAATAAATTTTCAATTTTGAGCCTGTGTTTGCTACTTTCTTTTTCATTACCCATGGAGCTTAGCCTCTGTGATCTTTCTTAATTCTCTTCTGTTCTTCATGCTAGCCTATATTTTTCAGTTAAACTATTACCATGAGAATTCATCCACTTTAAATCATTTTCCTTTGATCCATTTTTTAATCAATTAAAACAAATTGATGATTTACCTATGATGTAATTACAGTGCATTCTCAGCCTGGGAATAGTAAGGTAACAAACACATAATCATCATCATGAAGCAGACAGTCAAATGTAGGAGACAGACCCCAAAACAATTACAGTCTCATGAAATAATTTCTAAAATAGAGGTGGATTGAAAATGCTATGAAAGGACAAGAGAAAGGAGGGAGCAATTACCCTCAGGTGTTGCTTGGCAGGGAGGAGAGGTATGAGGGTATGCGTCACCCAGGTGACAACTGATCTGGACCTTGGTGTGGGTGGGAGCTTAGAAGCTGGAGCTTGCTAAAGCAGAGAGGGTACCTTTGGAGGCTGTGGAGGAGCCCAGTTCAATGCCAAAGAACGTGATGCAAAAGAATAATGACATGAAAGCAAAGTGGGGACAACTGTTGACTGTTACAAAATATTCATGCTATGTTGTTTGGTCTGTATCCCCCGCAAAGTAGATTAGAAAGTATCAGTTAGGGTATTGTTATATCCTGATATGAGATTTAGAAAGGTCTGCCTTGCAGCAGATCTAGTGGGTAGAAATGCAGGAAGTAAGGAAAGAAGTTAAGACTTGAGGAAGCATCACCCTTAAACCTGGGTGCATATTGCCCATCGGTCTCTCAGTTACTCATGATATTAACATGTGGCAGAACTCTTGTTAAATGTTACTTATTCTGAGCGGTCTTCTGTGACCTTTTCTTAAAAGACTTTATTTGTGGAGAGCAGTTTTGGAGTCAGCAAAATTAAGAAGAAGGTATCAAGACACCCCATATCCTGCCCGCCCTTTCACTTTTATCCTCTATTATTACACACTTTCAGTTTCCTCAAAAGCACGAAACACAATTCATGATTTTACACTTTTTGTTTATATTTGCATTGTTTGTAAACTCTATAATATTTAAGATTCACCCGGGAGAAATACACATGTCACATTAACCAATAAAATACAATGTTAACACTTAATATTCATAAAGAATGCATCAAATAAGTGAATGAGCAATAAACCAAAGGAATCATAAATTGTGAGAGCTCAATAAATATTTATTGAATGACTTGATTAGTTCATCAATAATGAATGAATGGTATAGTCCAACACATATATGGTCCCCAATAGTCAGTCTTTAATCCATGCTAAGTAATAATTCCAAATTAAGAGTAATAGAGTAGTGGTGTTGGCAGAAATCTCCAATGGATTCACTCTACTAGCTATGTTCTAATTGGAGAATTTAGTCATTGGACACTGAAGGTGATAAGCAAAGTTCTTTCTCTAGGTTGTCTGTGGAACATTGGAGAAGACGGCACTGCCCTGGGAGGCAGGGAGGTAGCCCAGGGTCACAGAACACTGTACAGGGACTCCTAAACCGCATTTGTGATTAGGGACAGTCGAGCTTCTTCTTGAGGGATGAGGGGAGTCATTTGGGCGAGATGCCCAGGGTGGTTGCACCAGGCAGGCGCAGGTAAAACCGTAGACACCAAGAAGGAACAGAGAAAACAGCAGCAGCAGCTTCACAGATGAGCCCCCTTTCAGAAGGAAACTCCAGCCTCATGGCTTCCTCTTCCCTTTTTTTGCTTCTCCCTTCTTGCCAACTTGTACCTTCTCCTTGTTCTGGAGGGTTCTTTGCTTCCTCTTGTCCTCACAGTTTCTCAATATCTGTGTCCTCGCCAGGTAGCTAGTTAAAGGGAGCAGAGCAATGATAGGTGGCTCTTGTTTAAATGCTGACAGCGGGGCTCCTCGTTTCTAAAGAGCCAAACAAGAATCAGCATCAGAGGCAAGACCAGGGAGGGCAGGCAGGAGAGCCTCAAACCATAGGCCTGCCATGCCCAACCCATGGGTGTTTCTGACATCTGAGGGAGCCAACAGAACTTGGCCATAGTAGTGCCATTGGCTGTTTCTAGCTTACTCCTCAAACTGAAACAAATCCTGCTGCCTACACAGACCTGGAACAACTCTTTATTTTTCCAAAGGCAGTATGACCTTCAGGCTTTAGCTCCTGACTCTGCTTCTTATTCCCCAAGTCTAGCCCTAACTAACTAGTTGCTCTCAGACTACATTTCCTAAAGGCAGTGATTACTTTCCCCTAATACATTCAGTTTTCTCTGAGCACCTTTAAAGTGGCCAGCTGACAATGATGCTGTGAATGGAAACAGACACTGTGCACTGTGGAAGCACAGTAATGCTCTGAATGAGGCCTTCCCCGCCCAGAGCAAGAGAAAGTAAATGTTTCAGTGTCAGTGAGACACTCTCTGGACTATCTGAATAGCCAGTCAGTCAATGAACATATATTAAATTATGTTTCGATATTAAATATTCATTAGATATAATATATACTAGATATATCAGGAACTGAGGAATCAAAGATTAATAACTATCCAATATGCAGAAGACTGAACATAAATGAATGAATAGAACAAAAAAGTTCTGTGAAGAGTGACTTGCAGCAAGCATAGAGGTGGTGTAGCCAACTCCACCTGTCACATGGTGAGAGAGGGGGCCAGAGAGAGAGGATGTGGTGTCAGTCACCTTTAAACAAGCAGTTCTCATGTGAACTAATAGTGACAACTCACTATTATCTATCTATCACCAGGAGGTCACCATGCCATGCATGAGGGATCTGTCTCCATGACTCATACACCTTCCACCAGGCCCCACATTCAACACTGGAGATCAAATTTCAACCTGAGATTTGAAGGGAGGGGTCAAACATCTGAACCCTACCAATGGATAGTAATGCCTGGCAGGTGGTGAGCACTGGAAAAAGCACTGGACCTCACTGTTAATCAAGGAAAATGGAAATCTACAAATAGACTAGTACAAGCAAAAGAACAAAGGCAAGAAACTGCTTGGAATATTTATGTAATAGAAATTCATTTTATGTGCCTGGAACAGTATGTTGAGTGGTGACAAAAGAGTGCAGAAAGAAAGGTGGGTTAGGGCTCAGCTTTACAGGGCATTCAGCAGGTTGGTGCCCACAGTCTATTAAACAATCATTCAATTGAAAGAAACACGTAATCTCCTTTCATTGTCAATCATTATGCTGAATACTGTAGGAGAAATGATAAGATTATCAGGCACTATTTTTATATCCATATAAAAGACAAATTGGCCACACTGGTCTGGTTAGGGCTGATTATCCAATTCAAGGATTGGCATAAAACATGAGTGAACCAAAGACAGTTCTCAGAATGCATAACAATGCCAGATTCAAAGTCCAGTGACAAATCATCTGAGTCAATCTCTCTTGAGTCCTGGAACCATAAAATGTCAAAGACAAAGGAGACATTAGGAGAGAAACACCCAGTCCTGTTTTTACTCTATTGAAGTAGAATTAAGATGCAGGAACAAGCTTGCCCAAAGTCTCAAAAGTCCTAATAGCCCAGCTGGGATCAGAATGTAGATATCTTAATCACTATCAAGTAAGGTGTATGAATACAGAAAAGAATTAAATGTGGGCCCAAAGTCCTTATAATAAACAACATTCTGTGATGGTATGCTATGCTGATTGTGATATTATTACTTAAATATTCCAGCAAAACATTTCATACTTCAAAGGACCATAAAAATAGTTTATTCATATATATGAACAGGTAAGTACAACAGTTGTTGAATGGTAAATGTCCACCCCCCAGTGGAAGGTTAGGCCCATTATGTTTCAAATGTTTCCCAATCATAGCTATTAGGCTTTAGCGGAGATAAGTACGAATGTTCACCTACTCCTAGACAAAGTCTCCAAGGCCCTGCATGACGTAAATATAGTGATATAGTAAAAGTGGCATCCAGATAAGCACATAACCTGGGGTTTGGTAAACGCTAACTCTCTAGGGATGGTGTGTGGATGACAAGGAGCCAGCTGTGGGACCCTAAGTAATACAGTTTTCTTTCTAGGATCATGGTCCTCACCTGTTAAGAAAAAGGAACAGCATAGCAGGGTGCTTAAGAATATGGATTCTCCAGACACCCCCTGTATAGTTATGGATGGGGAGATAAAAGACCAGGATTAGAGAGAAGTACAGAAAAAGTTGCTCCAGTGTCCAAGAGGAGGATTTTTTAATTCCACTCTAAGCAGGTGGCCATTTGGTCTGTGGTCATGGCACTCATGTCAGCCTCATCCCGAGAGCTGCTTTCCCCTTGTTTGATGCGAGTTAGTGCGTTTTCCTTGACAGTCAGTTCACTGTGCATCGTTGCCAAGGCCATAATGTGGTAGAAGCAGAAGGTTTCACAGAGAAGCCTTCCCAGCGGCTTCCACTTCCCATGATCACCAAAATTTCTCTGCAGATTTTGGTGACAACCAGGGCCCTATGTAATTTACAGATGGTGGGGTCAACGTGCAATCGGTTCTCGCTAACCTTCTCTCCCTCCTAATGAGACATCGTTCAGCAAGCCAAGACCAGAAATTGGACCTGGCTTTTAGAGTTGTTCCTGCCTTCTTGGCAGTGTCTATGTATGCCTTTTCTTGACAATGCCAGGCTTGCCCAGCTCAGTCTTTCATTTTAAGTTGACAGTTTAGCAATGGTCAATAGTTGTTCTCAGAAAGCACAGTATCACCTTGGCTTCTCTATCTTTGTATCAGATACTGCCCAAGTTTGCTTTTTGCCCAGTGTATGGTCAGCATCATCCCTATGCCCAGAGAAATTGTACTTTGGTACTCTTGGGCAGTGGAGATCATGTACTGTGGACTCCCACAAAAAATAGAATCCATTGTTGGTACAAACTTGATCCCTGTTTTCCTTAATTGCGATGGATTCATTGGAGCAAATTAGCTGAGAAGCTGCTTAGATATGTTTGTTCCTGTGCTCATACAAGCATCCCTGCTTTCCTTTGCTGCACATTTTATCATTGTGTTCAGCACCAACCCAATTCAGTAATGTACAGTTCTCCTGGGCTGTAAGTAAGTATGATGAAAAGCTGGTTTCTATATTGCATTAATCTCTGCTAGACAGCAGACTTATTTTTGAAATCTCAGCCAGAATGCTTTTAATAATAAAGGTACGTTATGCTCTTAGCTCATTTACCTTTCTTGAAAATAACACTTTCTGGTCTTTGGCATAGATTTATCCCAAGGGCCACGGCGTCACAGTCTTAATTTTCTAGCGTTTTAAAGGGGCATGTGCATATTTGTGTATAATATCAAAGTCAGAGAAATTTTAATTCAATTGAAAAACTATTGTAAGCCCTGTGATTTCTAATTCCCTAGACACACAACGCCCTAGTAACTACCAAAAGATGCTGAATACAGAAAGACCAGACTCAGGCTCAGAAATTCTACCTGATACAATAAGCATTTTTTTTTCTATCTTCAAAATAACTGTGCCCATGGCTCAGAGGGTAGAGCACTGGCCCCATATACTGAGAGTGGCAGGTTCGAACCCGGCCCCGGCCAAACTGCAACAAAAAACTAGCTGGGCGTTTTGGCGGGTACCTGTAGTCCCAGCTACTCGGGAGGCTGAGGCAAGAGAATCGCCTAAGCCCAGGAGTTGGAGGTTGCTGTGAGCTGTGACTCAACAGCACTCTACCGAGGGTGATAAAGTGAGACTCTGTCTCTAAAAAAAAATAAAATAAAATAACGGTGCTTCACCCATTGCTTCCACCTCTCCTATCTAAGTCTATTATATGAACTGTGAATTGTGGAACTCATTCTAATATGTATAGAATAATGCTGGTTATGGCAAAGAAAATTAATCTGGAATTTCAGGTCATCTGCCGTTTAATTTCTATTTAATTATGTGTGGTTTCTTTTGCTCAACATGTTTTTGAGATTCATGAAAAAAATTAATGCACATATTAGTACATAGTTTGTCTTTGTTATAGAGCATCCAGTTATATGAATTACCACAGTTTATCCATTATCTGTTGAAGATCTTTGGCTACTATAAAGGGAAAGGTTATGAGCATTCCTATTCCAGTCGTTTTCTGCATTGAGCACTACTTTTTTTTTTTTGAGACAGAGCCTCAAGCTGTCACCCTGGATAGAGTGCTGTGGCATCACAGCTCACAGCAACCTCCAATTCCTGGGCTCAAGCGGGACTCCTGCCTCCGCCTCCCAAGTAGCTGGGACTACAGGTGCCCGCCACAACGCCCGGCCATTTTTTTGGTTGCAGCCATCATTGTTTGGCAGGCCCGGGCTGGATTCGAACCCGCCAGCTCAGGTGTACGTGGCTGGTGCCTTAACCCTTTGAGGGCCGTTAACCCACAAGCACCGACCCATGAGCACTGTTTTCTAACATGTTACTAGAATTGGAACTGATGGATAGCATAGGTGTGTGTTTAGCTATTGGAAACAGCCAACCAGTCACATGTTTTAAAAGTAAAGTGGCTTAACCAAATTGTTTTCCTACTAATAAAGTGTGAGATTTCATCTGTTTTGCGTACTCACCAACGATTTGTCAGTCATTTTAATTCCAGTCATTCTGCTGGTTGTATAGTGATATGTAGAGCAATTTATTTTTGATCTTTCTTCTTTAATTTTTCTATTTAAAAATAACAATAATAGGTATAAAAATGGAAAGAAATAGCACTAAGATTTCATCAAAAAGTAAGATGTTTTGTAATTCCCTTCAAGTGTTTATCCATAGGTCAAAAATTGCAATAAAGAACCTTTTTCAACATTTTACATTTTTGTTCAGTATATGCTTTCTAAATCTCTGAATTTCTATTCAGTAATACATGGTTTTTCATAATCCCGACCCATTTGAATTCAGAGATTATAGCCGGCTAGAAGACATTATTCCATCTTTTTATAAATCAAAGCGTGAGTCAGTTGAATTCCTTCTTTTACCACTATGGAAAAAAAAAACAGGCAAGCAGAAAGCTGTGGGATGCCCCATATTCTCCTTCTTCCTCCCATGCCCAATTAGGACCACACAGGTCCCTGAGCTATTGCTACCTTGTCTCAGGTGGGGATGTGGCAGAGCACCGTACAGGAGCGACCCTGGCGCCTGCCCCCAGATCTGTCTAATGCTTTGTGGTCTGCTGGTAGCTTTGACCCAATGCCCAAAGCCATCTGAAGGGGCTACAGCTCAGTCAGTTTCTTTCCCCCACAAATGAAGACAGCTTTGTTATTTTGGGGAGGAATGTTGGGGATACTTAATATGTATAACAAAAGTGTAAAGATACGCATTGTAGTAGAGAACTAGAAATCCAGGATTGTGGAAGGGCATTAAAGGGGGTTATCTGTACTAACAGCATTTTGTTTCTTAAACTGGTCATGAATTTACAGTTTTTGTTACAGTGTTTTGTAAATCATTTAAAAGAATCTTCCCTGGCTCGGTGCCTGTGGCTAAAGCCGCTAAGGCTCCAGCCATGTACACTTGAGCTGGCGGGTGCGAATCCAGCCCTGGGCTGCCAAACAACAATGACGGCTGCAACCAAAAACGAGCCGGGCGTTGTGGTGGGCGCCTGTGTTCCCAGCTACTGCGGAGGCAGGAGAATTGCTTGAGTCCAGGAGTTGGAGGTTGCTGTGAGCCGTGATACTACAGCACTCTATCCAGGGGGACAGCTTGAGACTCTGTCTCAAAATAAATAAATAAATAAAAAGTCTTCCCTGTTGCTAACAATGCCTTCTTATTATTAGTGATTCATGTATCAATTAAAAGATGTAACACAGAAATACAGATACCTTGTATCCCCAATACCATGTGCAGGAGAAACCACTGTTTATGTTTCTGTCTATCCTTCCAGGATTTTGCATATGCATATTTTAAAAATTTGTGTAGGTGGCACCCGTAGCTCAGTGGGTAGGGTGCTGGCCACATACACCGAGGCTGGCGGGTTTGAACCCAGCCTGGGCCAGCTAAAACAACAATGACAACTGGAACAAAAGTAGCAGGGCATTGTAACAGGTGTCTGTAGTCACAGCTACTTGGGAAGCTGAGGTAAGAAAATCACATAAGCCCAAGAGTTTGAGGTTGCTGTGAGCTGTGATGCCATGGCACTCTACCCAGGGCAACATAGTGAGACTGTCTTAAAAAAATTAAAATAAAACAAAAATTTGTGTATATGACAAATTTCATTATGGAAATATTTGTACATTACTAAATACAGCTATATTGTATTATCATGGGTGTGTGTATATATATATATATATTTTTTAGTGTTAGCTTATAGAGGGGTTTACTAAAAACTTGATTGTTTCACGACAGTCTCCTGTAGAAACAGTTTCCAGTGTAGGATATGTGAGTGTCTGTTTTTGCCCTGCCTTACCCACAATGGGAATTTAGACACTTTTGTATCTTTCCCAGTTTGAAAGCCTTAAGCAAAAAATATATGCCATTCTTGTCATTTTTGTCTGATTCATTCATATAGTCATTTTTATTCTTACCAGTGGTAAATAAGAATGTTGTTTCACTATTAACTTGTTGGCATCAAGGAGTACTATTTAAAAAGTCTTTGCCAGGGCGGCGCCTGTGACTCAAAGGAGTAGGGTGCCAGCCCCATATACTGGAGGTGGTGGGTTCAAACCCAGCCCTAGCAAAAAACTGAAAAAAGAAAAAAAAAAATCTTCGTCAGCATTGAACAAAGCATCAGCACGTTGCATTTCTGAATGACAAGGGTGAATAACCTCAGTTATGTATGTAGCAGAGCTGTGATACAGTCAGAAAGGTGCTAGGTCTTTTCAACCACATGAAGGAAGGGTATAATTTCCAGGCTGTCTTCTGGAATTCCTTCCAAAGGGTACAGAATGTGAGATCCAGATTGAAGCGAAGGTTTAGAGGCCCAGTTCCCTAAGCACAATGGTCCATCATTCATTTAGAAAATTAGAGTCTTGTTTGAAACTGAATGGTTAGTTGAATGTTTATATGATTCTTGAAGCATAAAAATCACTTTGTGTTCAGATTCGTTCCTTCCATTTCACCATTTGTGATCAGTCTATGAAAATGATGGGGCTCCGAGAAGAGCAGGGTCCCGGGGAAGAGGTGGCGATGAGTGTGTCAGCTGATTTCTGTTCCTCCATCTTCAATAGCCCATCTCCATTTTGCTCCCATTCTCCCAAAATGAGCAGATGTCTAAGGTGAAACCATAGTGAGAGACAGTAGTTGGGTCTTATCAAATCTCTTGGCTTATAATTGAAGTAGACCCTAACTAGCTCAGTTCCCTAGACCTATGAAATTTGTACCATCTTGCCAGTTAACCAGAATGTCCCAGTCAGTTTTCTTGTGTAAACTTGAGCAGCTGGAAAGTTAAGTCTCTACCTGCTCTTTGCATGCAAGTTACCAGATCAGAGTCCAAGGTCTCTAAAGGAATTAAGAAAGAACTGGAAAGAACTTTCCAGGCAGGGTACCACAGGAAGGTCAGGTAGGCAGGATCATCCCTTGAGAGTTTCCTAAGAACTTTGTTTATTCAAAGTCTTCAACTAATGTAAAAGCATGAAAATAAACCTGCTTTTCCCACCAGAGAAATTGGCCACCAGTAGCCAGCACTGCAGACTCTTACCTTTGCATTTTTGGAAACTCAGAAAAGGAGAAACATAGTTTATGGACTTCATCTCATCACAAGCACGGCTACATATACAGTCAGTGCCCTTCCCCTTCCAGGAGCACCCCTGTGAACTTGACTGTATCCAGGGTCACCCTTGAACTAACTGTGTTTTTCTCACTTGTGACAGGAATAGAATTTTGTATCTCACTCTCCACCTCCATCCCTTGCCAAACCACCCCAATTCCCTCATCACCGCTGCAGTCTGCACAAAGTGAGGTTTCATTACTGTATTTGTAATAAAAATACTATAAATCATGTAAGGCTAGTGTAAGAAAGAGTGAGTGGGGATAAAAGAAAAACAGCACTCTTTTCCCAAGTAAAGTTCAAACCCAGCATCTGTGCAAGGCGCCTTCTCAGAAGAACCTGGTGTTGTGTTAGCACGAGTCCCGCCCCTCGTGGTAGAATTATGGAATGCATCGTGCAGTGTTCACATTCACATGTTGAATCCTGTTTTTTAGTGAATCTTCTTGAACTGAAAAGGGACGCCAGCCTGCTCCTCATAAAGCATGAGCTTTTCCTGACAATGTTACTATGTTTTACAATACATACATATCAGGAGAAGAATTTAGATACTTCCAGTAGCTTTTGGATTGAACATTCATGACAAAATATGAAAACATGTGTATCCAAGTGGCATGTCACTGGACAGTTACTGTTTTCTGTCTCCTCTCGTTCTGGTGTGTGCAGCGGCTGCACAGCTCATGTGTTTTCGTTCATGTAGTCGTATCTGCCCCTGCCGCATGACGCGTGCTGGAGATGGAACAAGGCAAACTTCAGAAGTTAAATCCAAACAAGATGTGCAGGAATGAATTTCTTTTAGGGATAAGGAAGGAATGCCTTCTAATCAGAAAGGATTTATGATTTTTGGCTTTGTTTTGCTCTTTCCTTTTTCATTAGTCTTTGAATTACCAAAATCTAATGTGCTTCAGATTTGTAAAATACGAGGATCCGTCTTTTCTTGTCAGGAGTAAAGTTCAGGAAAAGCTAATCAGCACTTTACTGAATACACCCAAATGTATTCCAAAAAGGTGTCTCACACAGATATAGAATGTATTTTAAACAGGGACACATTTGCCAGGCTTCTTCATGAAAGAAACGTTTGCCACCTCCTTTGAATTAAAGGACGTTGTGAACCACAGCCCTTAGTCATCTCAGCAGTAATTTTGGGACATCAGAGGACTTGAGCGATAGACCTGCTTATGTGTTGATATGAGCCATAAAGGAAAACGTGTATTTATGCTTCGTCAGACAACTTACGTGTATAAATGTGTTCATTTACACACTCGTTCAGTTCTTGTTCAGATCTTTCTTTAATTCTTGTCACCAGTTCCACTTTATCTTAGTCTTTGCCTACAGAATGGATGTATTTTGAATAGATGCCTGGTTTTTTAGTCGCTTATTTGCTTAATAAATAATAGCAGAAAACAAAGTTTATTGGGTGTACAACTTGAAAAAATAAGAAAAGCAACATTTTGGTGTTCTCGAGAGTTAGAGTCTTTGCTTAGACGTTATCTGGAAGAACAACATGTACATATTTTAACCTTTGTGTCTGACACGTCCTGAAACGTGCAGTGTCAGTGTCTGTAAGTGAAACCCTGTAGCTGTCACAGCTGTCTTGACTTCTGAAAAACCTACAGCTCATTTCTAGTTGTTCTCATGCTGATAACGTTAAAAAAAAAAAAGGAAAGAAAGAAACATATGCAAAAACATACACACTCACAAATACCAGGATAAATTCCAGACCACAAGATGTACTGGGAAAGCTCCTTCCAAGCGCTCTCACTTTTTAAAATGACTTTTCTTGAGATTAACTCGACCAATTTTAGCCAATATTTTAAAAACTAACAATCTAACAATTTCATGAGTTACTATCACTGGCATCTCTGGTGACCCGGCCAAGCTTCAGTAAGAGTCATGATTACTAGAATATGTTGGTTACTTTTTTCCTCTGGTTTCCTTGGACATCTCCTGCTTGGCTTCTTTAAATAACAAAATAGATTGTGTAGGCCACTAAAAAAAAGTTTTTCTGAATTACTAGGAAATGGTAAAGTAAGCTTTGAAAATGATTGAGTGGTGGTGGGTCATTTATATTGTACCATTCCTGCACAATAGTTATTGTGTATTCCCTTCGAGTTTTTTGAGTCTCATTCCAAGAAGCATTTATGCAAGGTTACAGTTGGGACATACATTTAACTGTTATTTTGCAAATATTTTCCATGTTCCTACATCTCCAAAATTAGAGTGATAGAGTCCACTGCAATGTGCCCTTGATTTTGTCATGACAGCTGCTTACATGCTTTGATTATTATAAATTACACCGAAGCAAACATCTTTCATTGTGCCAACAATTTTTTCCTCTTTGATTATTTTCTTTTCTTTTTTTTTTTTTTTTTTTGAGACAGAGCCTCAAGCTGTCACCCTGGATAGAGTGCTGTGGCATCACACCTCACAGCAGCCTCCAATTCCTGGGCTCAAGCGAGTCTCCTGCCTCTGCCTCCCTAGTAGCTGGGAGTACAGGCGCCCGCCACAACGCCCGGCCATTTTTTGGTTGCAGCCGTCATTGTTGTTTGGCGGGTCCGGGGGCTGGATTCGAACCCGCCAGCTCAGGTGTACATGGCTGGCGCCTTAGCCCGCTGAGCCACAGGCGCCGAGCCTGTAAATAAGATTATTAAAGGAACAGCTGATCCAATTAAGAGTTTTAAATCTGGCCAGAATGCTAGTTCATGCTCGTAATTCCAGCACTGTGGGAGGCTAAGGCAGGAAGATTGCTTGAGCTCAGGAGTTCCAGGCATGTCTGAGCTAAAGTGAAATCCCAACTAGACCAAAAAAAAAAAAAAACCACAACTGGGTGCAGAGGTGAGCACCTGTAATCCCAGCAACTCTAGAGGCTGTGCCAGCAGGATGCCCACAGGATGCCCCCCGCCCCTCGGGTCTGAGGCTGCAGTGAGCTATGATGACGCCACTGCATTCTGCTCAGAGCACAGGTAAGACTTTGTCTCAACAACAACAATAAAAAAGAAAGTTCAATTTGCAAATCAACTTTTGATAAATTGGACATCAATCTAGTCATCACAGTTTCCTTTTAAAATTTCTTTAGTCAGCTAATTCAAATTACCACAGATACTATACTTTAACAAAATTCTATATTGTTTTTAAGATTCTATAATTCATTTTTTACTAGTTTATGGGACTCTGTTCTTTTTTTGTCTGAACTAGGAATATTTTATTTTTAATGATCTTAAAAAAGAAGCAGACATTCTCCACATAAGAAAATGTAATATATCATTATACCTCCACTTTAATTCTCTTTGGGGATAATTCATCTCTTTCTCCACATTTTGACCTAAAGGAGAGAAAAAAGAAAAACTTGAGGAAGAAACAAATTTTATTCCAAAGGCATTTCTATCAAAAACCTTCCACCAAAACATATAGCCTGAAACCAACACCAAAAATGACAAATTCGTAATAAACATAAAATAGTGAAAAAGAGATTTTTCATCATTTTCAAATTAACATTAGGGGAATATGTAGATAAACTTACACTTATTAAAAAGCTACTATCTAAGAACTCCCCACACAGCACTCAATAAATATTTAACAGTTATCACATAATGAAAATGAAGAAAAATCAGGGAGGACATACCTTTATGATTGAGTAGAAACAACTGATAAAATTACTAAAACGATCACTTAAGATGAATGCTTAAGCCTACGTGAAATTAAAATTCATTTTATCTATCTATCAAAACTACAAATGTTTCTACCCTTAACCCAGAAATCTCACTGCTGGGCATCTATCCCAGAGGTACCCGCACATATAAGAAACACCAATCCATCAATTCTAAGGCACCTAATTATTTCACTATGTAATACTACTGCCAATTAAACTACAACAAGCCATCTACCATAAGTTATATGTCAATATAAAAGATGTTAAAATGTGAAAAAAGCGTACTTCAGAATCAACAAAATATGACACGTATATTATTTATTGTAGTAATATTTATAATTGCAAAAGACTAGAAACTCAAGTATCCATTGACAGGGGACAGAACCAAATGAATCATGGTACATCTACACAAATCAATACCAGGCAGATATAAAAAACAACAAGAAAACATGTATGTGTACCTCATACTAACATAGAAAGCTCTCCAAGATATGTTAAGCAAAATATAGAAAAATGTCAATGTACGCCACTTTTTTTTGAAATAGAGGTGAAAATGAAAGAATATATATGTTTGCATGAGCATAAACAGACACTGCAATAATAAAAGAGAAACTATTAAAACTACCTATAATAGGGAAGGGAACGGGGTAAAAAAAGCAGGAATGGGAGTGTAACTTTTTTTGTATTACCTTTTTACACAGTTTTGGCTTCTAAATTATGTAAAGGTGTCAATATATTTTAAAATATATTTATCTTAAAAAAGAAATACTAGTGAAAATACTAGAAGAAACAGCTAAATCTGTTGTAGGCAAGTGCCTTTGGAGTGAGGAAATGAGAAGAATGGAGAAGTGGGGATGAGGCAGAGCATAGGAAATGCTGAGTTACACTATAAGCCTCATGTACTATGTGACTTCCTAAATCCTGGACATGTATTCCTTATACTCAGAAAGAAAATGTTGTATAATACAACGAAGAAAATGAAAAAAATCACTGAATTAGATCAGTTATCCAATTAAAAAAAAATCCTTGTAAATAATCCTATAATGTTGCTGAACATCCTTGCACTATCATTTAGCTTCATTTACTCTACATAATTTTCCTTATTATCAGTTCGTAAATATGTAAATATGAGGTGGAACGGAAAATGAAACTTCTGTGAGGTAGGAAAAATAATGGTTATAATAGCAAACATGTAGTGCTGGCTTTTGAACTTGAGCATGCACGAGAACCATCTGCGATGTTTGTGAAAATTCAGATTATAAACGTCCATCCCCAAGGACCATGACTTATTAGGGCTGAAGAGGGTGCTCAGGATGTGAATTTTCAACAAAAACTCAGAGTTAAACTATGCATCATCTCACCGGAACAGTGACATGCACAACAGACAGTGGGCTGGAAATCAGGGTCCATGTGGAACCAAGTGAACAAAATCAAAATGCAGACAATTCTTACAGTTCAAGTGAGGATAAAAGCAAGAAGGATATGGTATATTTAAATTAAATTATGAAACTACTATTGCTTTTCAATATTAATTTTTTTATTTCAAACTCAAGTTTCCATAATCCATTTGCTAGAAGTATCTTCCAATTTTCCCTTACATACTAGTCATTAGAGTCTTCATACATATTCACCAACCTTGCAAACACCTTACAGAAGAAATCACTCTGTTTCCACAGAGAGTTCAACAGTTGGCTAGGAGGTGTGTAAATCTACAAAGGTTGTCTGACTAAATCCCACCATTACACTCAAAACTGAAGTGAGAAAAGAATGTCTAAAACCACCACCAAAGTGTGTGAAAGAACAGTGTCTAAACCACTACCAGAACAATGCTATAGTACCAGGGAACTGTGTCTTTCAAAAGAGAGAAAGAAGAGAATTAAAACAAAATAACAAATATCACTTTAGTCATAATGCTTTGAAAAGTCACTGCACTGTTTAATTTTACAGAACTACAACCACATCTCTGCTTTTTCAAAAATATTTATATTCTATTCAATGTATGGTGTTTCAAATTTTATCAAACAATACAAAAAAAACATTGCCAATTAAACACTTACTTGGTGGTTCTGTAAGTGTATTTATAGGTGACTTCTCGAGAAATCTGCCTAGCCAGAGCAAACAGTTCATCTCTTCTTGTCAGCAGGGCATTGTCCTTCACACAGAGCTGAGCAGCTGCTTCATTAACAGTGAGCTAGACATCCAAAATGAAGTTTCAAAAATTAAAAACATTTCTATTTTATCAAAATGCACAAGATTTCTTTCACTTAAAAATATAAAAATGTCATATCATTACATAATGAAATCATAATTCATAAAAATCAGGATAGTATTTATTTCTAATTATTCCCAATACCAAATTTCTGGAGAAAATCAACTCATTTACCATTTCTCAGAGTCCAAACTAATCAAAACAGTCACTTTGGTTTTATTTATTTACACGCTTTTCTTTATTTTTAGTTAAGTTAGAGAGTTTACAGACATCAAGGAAAATAAAAATAAAAAGTAAAAAATATTCTGTATCTAATTTTTCTTACAAAAAATTAAAAGATTTGATTAGGTGACATGGCAAAAATATTTCCCCAACAAAAAGTGAGTATACAAGGTCTCACAGATTTCTTTAATGTGAACTGACATGACAATTCTTAAAAAAGGAATCAAAATTAAATAATTTTAGTTAAACACATATCATATTACTTAGTATAATTATCACAAATGAGGGCTATACTGAAAATCAAGGTCTTAAGAGTCTAATCTCTAAGATCTAATTCTACCCCCTTCATGATACAGTATTTGCTAATATTGCCAATACAGAGTTGGTCATTGCCCAAACACCTTGAACTAACATTTAAAATAGCAAATAGTATCCTAAACTCAAAACCCGTAATTGTTCAATAAACTGGCAAATATATTTTTTCACATAAAATTGTCCATATAAATAAGATATGAGGAATTGCTAAGAGGTATATCAGACTTTTTAAAAGGTAAAACATATACTCAATTGATAGCAAAAAGAAAAAGGGATGTGATTAGAGACAGACAGGCCTGAGATAAGTCATACTCCATCACTTACACCAGCTGGGACTTTGGAAACACAAAACCCCCCAGATTCAGTTTTCTGAAGGCAAAATGGGATAACATCACTATCCCAAAGGACTCTCACAAGAAATGAGGAGACACACGGACACATAGCTGTTGCTGGTGTTAGCTCTTATTTTCTTTTCCTAAGAAATCAGGTACAGTAGTCCCTCATTATCTGCAGTTTCATTTTCCACGATTTCAGTTACCTGCAGTCAACCACAGTCTGAAAATACTGAGTGGAAAATTCCAGAGGTAAACAAGTCATAAGTATAATATTCAACTATGTGCCACCCTGCTCCATCCTGCCCAGGATGTGAATCACCCCATTGTCTGGTGTATCTACACACTCTACGTCCACCATCCATCAGTCACTTAGTAGTCATCTTGGTCATCAGACAGAACATGGCATTGCTGCAGTGTGTGTGTTCCAGTAACCCGTATTTAACCAAATAATGGCCCAAAACTCCAAGAGCAGCGATTGGCATACTATTTTAATTATCTTATTTTGTTATTAGTTATTGTTATTCATCTCTTACTGTGCCTAATTTGTAAGTCAAACTTTATCACAAGGATATATACATAGGAATAAACAGCAAATACAGGGTTCGGTACTATCCACAGTTTCAGGCATTCAACTGGAGGGAGGATCTCAGAATGCATCCCCTAGGGCAGGGGACCCTGTGGGTCATAACCCCTTTGGACTGTATTAAAGGTTCATGGCATTAGGAAGGTTGAGAACCACTGTCCTACAGATAAGAGGGGCGGCTATATTCACCCTTTGTCTTTATTCAGGCCTCTAATCTTTATTTATAATAATCTTTCTTATTTAAAATGTTTGAAAGCACAGAGACAAATGCAAATAACGGCAGTACACACTCCTTTCATCCAAAATGACAATTTTATATACATTATTCCAGTATTCCTCTGTGCACATATAAACATAAGTATATATATAAAGACAGATTTGTAACCTTTATTATTTATTTATTTTTAACCTACTTTCTTTAACCTCATGTATGCTGTATTTTTTATCTTTGCCTTGCATCAAGGAAGAGACCTGGCTTGTTTACATCAGTATCAGGCATTGGTTGGATGCTCGATATTTGTTAACTGATGACAGAATTTAAACATCCTGGGCTCCCACCCATAGCACAGTGGTTATGACGCCAGCCACACACACTGAGGGTGACAGGTTCGAAACCGGCCTGGGGCCAGCTAAACAACAATGACAACTGTAACAAAAAATAGTCAGGCATTGTGGTGGGTGCCTGTACTCCCAGCTACCCGGGAGGCTGAGGCAAGAGAATCTCTTAATAAGCCCAAGAGTTTGAAGTTGCTGTGAGCTGTGACGTCATGGCACTCAACCAAGGGCAACATAGTGAGACTCTGTCTCAAAAGGAAAAAAAAAAGAATTTAAACATTCTTTATATTATTATTTTTACTACCTATACATATAATATTCCACTGCAGAAAAGAGCAATACATTATATAAATGAACCTCACTCTGGTTGTTAAACTACCTCCGTTTTTCATGTATTACAAATAAAGCTGCAAAGAACATACTTAAGTGTGCATAGCAAACAAAAAAAGCGTTATGGTATATGGTATGATATAAATATCAAAGCATTACAAGCCCAATGTGAAGCTATATAAGAAATAAACCTGTCCCCCCCAGGAGAATGCAAGGAAAACTACCTGTTTTGAACCTTGGTATTGACTATAAGAGAAGAGAAAACACTTTTGAGATTTCATGGCCCCAAATCAATCTTCACATAGATCTCTAGCCCTAATTCACACTAAGTAGACTAAGAATTTATTCTCACAGGGTCCCAGATTTGTAGTATCCCCAAATGCCTGGTGAAGCAAAAGCAAATAACCTCTAGGAGAATCCACTTTCTTCCCAGGTCTCTAAACATTCCCACAGTTAAAGTCATAAGAAATATGAATTCACAGGGAGAAGTCATAAAACATCCAAAGAAACAAGACACCAAAAGTGAAAATTAGAAGGAACAACAGACACCAGAATCAGACCCTTAAAGACTTTAAAGAAATAAAAGCAGTTGAAGATAGGACTAAAAAGCAATACAGTAAAAATGACCAAGAAGAACTGAAAATCAGGAAAAAAGAAACTGGGGCAAAAATAGAAGTTTTATTTTTATTTTTAGTGTGTGTGTGATTTTTTTTTTTTTTTTTTGTAGAGACAGAGTCTTACTTTGTCACCCTTGGTAGAGTGCTATGCAGTCACAGCTCACAGCAACCTCCAGCTTCTGGGCTTAGGTGATTCTCTTGCCTCAGCCTCCCGAGTAGCTGGGACTACAGGCGCCTGCCACAACGCCTGGCTATTTTTTGATGCAGTTTGGCCGGGGATGGGTTTGCACCCGCCACCCTCGGTGTATGGGGCCGGCGCCCTACTC